>PVJI01013577.1:0-47278 GCA_004026765.1 Micronycteris hirsuta
GGGGGGGGGGGGGGGGGGGGGGGGGGGGGGGGCTGGAGGTGAAGGGAGGAGGGGATGGGAGAGGATGCAAATAACTGTAATTGAACAACAAAAAAAAGCTTAGCAAAGTTGAAGTGTGCAGAAATGGTAAAAGGGGTTTTAGGGGATCTGGTGGAACACCCTATTTAGCATTCTCCAAATTTGGTACACAAGGAAAAGGTAACATTTTTTTGTTGTAACAACATGCTATTAAAAAAAAATTATACACAGAAACAAACAGCTTTCAAAATCCTCTGAAATCTCATATCTATTTCATAGAATGATACTTAGTATTCTGTGACAAAAGGCTCTTTCCTGTGGCCATGTTGCAGTGGTTGTTTGACCAATATTCTAGGAAAGCTATGAGGCTTTGAAATCCTCATTCCAGGGAATAATATTTGCAAACCATATATCTGATAAGGGATTAATATCCAAAATGTATACAGAACTCATATAACTCAATAGCAAAAAAAAAAAAAAATAACCCAATTAAAAATGGCCAACATTTTTGAATAGACATTTCCCCAAAGAAGACTAATAAATAAATTGCCAGCAAAAACACTCATTGTCAAGAAAATGCAAATTAAAATCACAATGAATAATCACTTCATACTTTAGTTAGAGTGGCTATTATAAAAAGGTAAGAGATAACAAAGGGAACCGTGGTGCACTGTTGGTGGGAATGTTTATTGTTACAGCCAACAGTATGAAGGTTCCACAAAAAATAAGAACTGTAACTGCCATATAACCAAGCAATCACACTTCTGGGTATATATACGAAGGAAATGAAATCTATTTCAAAGGGATATATGCATACCCCACAATGCTCATTGCAGCATTACTTACAATAACCAAGATGTAGAAACAACTTAAGTGTCCATCGACTGGTGAATAAATAAAGAAAATGTGGTATATACATACAATGGAATATTATTCAGCCATAAAACAAAAGGAAACCCTAACATTTGCAACAATATGGATGGGCCTTGAGTGCATCATGCTAAGTAAAAGAAACCTGACAGAAAAAGATAAATATTATATGATTTCACTTATATGAGGAATCTAAGGATAAAATACTCATAGAAACAGAGTAGATTAGTGGTTGCCAGGGACTGGGAGGGTGGGAAAAATCGGGAGGCGTTGGTCAAAGGGTACAAACTTCTAATTATAAGTAAGTTCTGAGGATGTAATATACATCATGGTGACCACAATTAACAGTATTATTTTATATACTTGAAAGTTGCTATGAGAGTAGGTCTTATCACCATAACAACAACAACAAATAGTAATTATGTAAGGTGAAGGATGTCCTAACTAAACTCATTGTGGTAAATATTTTGAATATATGCATGTATCAAATCATCATGTTGTACACCTTAAACTTATGCAATGTTATATGTCAAATATGCTTTAATAAAACTGGAAAAATCTTCATTCCAGGGACCAATGTATATCATTAACAGTACAAATATAATGGAAACAATAACAACAGGGATGACTTTTGGCACCATTAATGTTGGTAATAAATAGTAAAATGCACTGGACCTCTCTATGGGCTGAGTCTTGGGTGAAGCACTTTACATGCTTCAATAATTTAATTCTTATTAAGTCCTTATAATAATCCTATTAGTTAGGTGCAATTATCATCCCCACTCCCCAGAAGGGAAAACTAAGGCCCAGAGTGGTTCTGTAATTTGCTTCAACAAAATCAGTAAAAGATAGAGCTTGGACTCAACCCAGGTTTGCCTGGTACCAAAACTCACATTCGGAATCATTGCAGCGTGCAAGGTCCCAACCCATGTGCTTCTCCTTTTACAAGAAACGTCAATCTTGAATTCTGATCCTGGCCCATTTCTTCTGTTGTGTTCCTTCTTTTTATGTAATTCTGAGAAGAATTCACTCTTGGTTTTCCCAACCTCTTTGGACAAGCCATTTTAGCTTCCTTCTGTTCATAATCTCTTGGGAGAAGGGCTGATGTATTTGTATAATTATGAGCAAACCCATCATTGTCTATGAGGAATACAGGCCCCAGTACATGCTGAGTTGAGAATTTCACAACACACACTTTAGTCACTGCACTCTCTAAATGATAGCTTTCTCTGATCTAAGGGGAAACCTTACCTTTTTGTCTGTTGCAAATATGCACCGTAAAAATGGCCAGAGGCCAAGAGGCATATTATAATGTGAGAATAGCATTTTCTAGGACAGTAGAATAGGGTGATAATTTAAAAAATTGCCAAATAGGGTAAGTGAGCAGCTTCTTAAGCATTCTTCTATCATTGTCAGTTTACATCTGAATTCCTGGCACAGAACTCCATACGACATACGCTGAAATAATAAACAGTTCAAAAGACACAGAGAGAATTTAGTAGACTTCCACAGGTTAAAATTCTACCCAAAGATTAACGTGCTCATTCAACACTCATAACTTTCCAGATTTGTCTGTTTATGTTTGAGAAAAAAACAAGTTCAGCTAGGCTGAATGCAACAATTAGTTAACTCAGACATCCATTATAGAAAAACCTCAACTCCACTTGGAACTGGGGTTTGCTTAGTGCTGTCTGATAATAACTTTCTGCTTGACTGATGGCTACTAATTCTGACAGCTGTACATGAATGTCAATCACAAATGGAAATAGACCTGAGGACACTAGGACCCATTAAGCCGGTTGCTAGGATCATATTCCCAAATGTGTGCTGATTCAAGACCTAAGCTAAAGAGATTTAATTGCATTCTGGATGGGAAACATTGATGCTTCAAGTTTGTTCTGTTTGGGGCATGCAAGAGAGAAAAAGAGAAGGAAGCAAAGCACAGAAACTTTGGGGGATTGAGAGCATCACACCCTGCTGACAGGTGCAAAAAACAGACCTAACATCTGCGAAAAGGATGTGGAGTACTTAGGAACAAGGAAGTAGGCAATTAAGGCACCAAGAAATGGTTAAGCTGCTCCAAGAAATGGGCCAGGAAACCAATTGCGTTTGTCTCAATCAAGAGATGGCTGCACCTCAACATAAAGATGGAGCCCACCTTTTCTCCCTCCTTTTCCAGCCCATTGGCGTTGATTTGGTCTGAAGGCAAGGAAGGAGGCCTCACAGAGCTCACCCCCATTGTCAAGCAGTGAAAATGAGCACTTAAAATGTAAACAGTTCTCCCAACTGTATGTGTCCAAGACAAATGGTTTGGAAGCATTTCACCCACTGTTCTCAGGGAGTGGTTGCTCTGTGGGGTACCTCTGGGACCAAACTAGGCTAGGGTTTTTGCTTTGTTGGTTTGTCTGTTTTTTATTTTATATTTCAGATAAGCACACAAGGCTTACAGAGGATAAATAATTTGGGTGGTAGTCTAGTGTTATGCTTCAGCATGTGGGCTCAAAGTCTAGATCTGAAGCTTAGCAAATCAGTGCTTTGGGCACATTTCAATCTCACTAAGCCTCTGCTGGTTTTTCTGTAAAGTGGGAGTGATGATACGCATATTCATGATATAGCATTTACTATTAGGATTCACTGGGATAATGCATGTAAATTATACTATATTCATTTAATGTAGACTTATTAAGCACTTTCTATATCCAGGTAATGTCCTAGGTACTATATAACCTTGGTTTTTGCCTCTGGACTTATCTTTCACACACGTATCTCATTCTATCAGACAGCAACCTGAAAGGGGCAGGTACTGTTTTTATCTCTATCCCTAAGATAAGGAAACTGAGGCTTAGGGAGAAATTGAATAACTTGCCCATAGTCACACATTTGGTGGGTGGATGAGTTGTGAGTCATTCAATCTTTTCTTTCAACAAATATTTAGCACCTACTATTGTGTTAAAGGCAGGGAATGAACAATGAACACACAGGACGGGCTCTCCAAATGGTGCTTATATCCCAGTCAGAAGGCAGGCAATGTGAACTATACAACAACAATTTAGTTCTGACTACGGCAAGTTTTAGGAAGACCATGAGTAAGGCTAAGAGTGGGATATGACCTGGTTTTAGGGAGTGACATTTAACTGAGACCTGAAAGAGAGCAGGAATCAGAGAGAAAGGGCAGGATGTGAAGAATGTTTCAGGCTGGAGGCCATATTCATGGTATGCTTGTGCCTGAAGCCTGTCCTTTCAGTCTATTGAAAAACAGTGCTGGCTCCAACCCTAGCTGTGAGTGACTCCTGTTCCAAACTTTGCCAGCTCACCTGCCAGCCCTGGGCCCTGACAGATGGGTTTTCTCCATTAAGAGGGACTTTGACATCATTTCCTAGAATGAATCTTTTTCCTGACAGAAGGATTGTGATCAGTCCTTGGCAAGTTTCAATACTAAAGGCACATGTTTTGTGGCTGTAAAAATGCCATTTCCCGTTATATCTCTTAACCATCCCTCTCAGCTCTTTTTCAGTGAGCAGGAAGTAAGGACGGTTGTTTTGAGTGAAACAAAGAAAAGCTGGTGAGCTCCTGGTGGTGAAACCTGAAATAACACTCCTCCCTTTTTAAACACAAACAGACAAACCCACTCAGCATCAGAGCTGAGGAACACTAAGTGGTCAGACATGCCCAGGAAAATATCAGGCCTGTTTTCATGTTTTTATTTTGAGGAGGAAGATGGGCAGCATTCCTAGACCTGGAGAACTTTGAGTTAAAAATTGGGTGAATGAGCACGAGAATTCTTTTGATATTTTTCCCATTCAATTCTATTAAACATCTTGTGACTCCTGGCTAGAAACTAGGGTCTCAGATATTTAAGAGGCTGCTCCTCTCCCTTGCCCAGTCCTCCAGGAGCTCCCAATCTAATGCAGAAAACTGATGAGTGGTAATAAGCAACTTTAACAGGAAGTAAATTGTGCTCAGTGCCCACCACAGTGCCTGTCCTGTGACAGAGACTTAATATTTAGTTGAATGACCGAGGGCCAGCCTGCCTGCCTGCCGACTGAATGAATGAAGTTCTATGAGGAAGAACAAGACAGACTCTGGTGTGTGATTCAGGAAGTTTATTGTTCAAGTTTGCACTGAAAATTGAGGGCTGATATATCTAGGACTTGACTAAATAAAGACGAAAAAAGAAAAAAAAGAGATATGAAATCATGGGAAAACCTTGAGATTCAGGTTTGGGGGGTTGATTTTAAAAGCTTGACTGGTCTCTACCTGCCTTAGACTATTGTGGTGGGTAGTGCAGCCTTGTACAGTGGTGCTCAAAATTGAGTGTCCATTGGAATTGCTTGGGAAGCTTGTTAAAACCCAGATTTTGGGGCCCTACCCACAGTTGCTGACTCAGTAGGTCTGTGTGGAGCCCAAGAACTTGCATTTCTAGCCATTTCCACGTGATGCTGATGATGCTGGTCCTAGGACCACACTTTGAGAACCTTGGGCAGAGGGACTAGAGAATGAGCTCTGGATTCAAACCACCTGAGTTTACAGCTGCCAGATAAAACACAGGATCTCAGGAAATGTGAATTTTATATAAACAACAAATAATTTTTTAATATAATTGTGTTCCCCGCAAGAGGCATCTGCATTTTTATATGTTACATCTGGCAACACTGCTAGGTTTAACTCTCAGCACTGCCACAGGAGAGCCATGATATTTAAGGCAGGTCTCTTAATCTCGTCAGTGACTCCATGTACAAAATGGAGATGGTAATAATGCCACCTGTCTCCTAAAGTGGTCAGCATGATGACATGATCATATAGCGGACTTAACACAGAGCCTTGCCTATAGCAAGCACTCAGTAAGTGTCAGCAGTTATTATTCACCAGTAACCTGAGGTGAGTAACTTTTTGGAGAAAAAACACTACGCAGAGAGTACTTTGTGAAAGGATTCTATGATTCAGCCTTTTTTATTTTACATGAAGAAATATTTCTATTCTTTGGAAAGGTCCTTTTAGCTGCCCCTCCAATTTCTTTAATAGTAGATTATAAAAAAATAGATCGATTGCATCTAAAAGCTCTTCTTGGGACAACTTGCACCCTGACCTAGGGCAGGATTTGGCTGTCCTCTAGATGTTGTGCCAGGATCTTAAATTGCTGAGACCTGCTGGCAAAGGTAGATCTCCAAGGGTAGGGCTAATATTGGCCTCTGAGAGGCCAATACAGTCCCAACCTGCTGCTTGCTTTAAAAAAGAGAAGGGAAAGGGATGAAGAGGAGGGATGGAGGGAGGGAGAGGGAGAGAGAATGCCTTGAATGTGAAATCAATTTGAGTGTGACTCTACCCCTTGCAGTTAAACTTTTCCCCTTCATTATTCCAAATTCTTATCTATCTGTTTAAAAACTACTGTCTTGGCATCAACAAATCACAAAATTGCAAGAGGTCTTGGATATTACCTACTCTTAATGACTTCCATGTAAATGTGTATATATTTGTATTTATTATGCATATACATGTGTATCCAAAGCTAGGAAAAGGTTGGGGTGTTGATTTCCCCTGCATTCCATGGGATCTGGACCAATTTTGGAAGCTGGAGAGCTAGTAAGGCTCAGCCTGAAACACTCATTGGAAGGTAGGCTGAGTGACAAGGTGGGCCTGGCGTGGGCCTGGAATGTCTGGACATTTCTTTGGCCCTTGGTAAAATAAAATTAACTAGATTAGTATTTTTTCAACCTGTAGGTTGTGACCTATAAGTGGATCATGAAATCAGTTTAAAGGGTCATGACCAGGCTTTTTTTTTTTTTTTAAGAAAAGGAATAGAAAACAACAGGATGAAAATAGAGGGTATTACATGGTGCACACTAAGAGTATACGTTGTATTGGGAAACTTTTATATATAGGATAAATATGAATCCACACAAATTTACATGTGTAATTGGTCATGGGATATTGTTAAAGAATCTGAAAGTCATCAGAATAGGCAATATATAAGACCCCTTCCAACTTTGCGATTTGGTGATGGTAAAACAGTGGTTTTTCACCACGGAAAATTTTGCTATCCAAGAAAGTTTTGACAATGTTGAGACATTTTTGATTGCCCTAACTTTTTTTTGGGGGGGGGTTGCTTTTGGCATCTAGTGATGAGAGGCCAAGGATGCTGCTAAACATCCTACAATGCACTGAGAGTCCCGACAACAGAGCACTGTCTGCTCCTAATGCAGCCAGTGAGGAGGCTGAGAAACCTTGTGCTAAGACTATGTATGAATAAAATCACTTATCAATAGTAGCCTTGTAACTGCTCACCAATATTTATTGAGCACTTACTATACGCAAGCATCTTTTAAGTGCTTACATTAATGAGCTCTTTGACCACTTACAGCATGTGGGAAATAAAATTTGTTCTAATCCCCATTTTCAGATGGGGAAATTGAATAGCATGACTAAAGGCTGTACAATGTTACTCAAGCTGTAGAATTGGGATTGAAGTCCAGGAATTCTGGTTCCAGATTCCCAAATCAGCATCTTTTATTTCTGGGGTTCTTTAGTTTCCAAAGCCTTTTATGGGTGGTAAAATGTATGTTACATAAAATTTCCATTTCAAACAATTTTAAATGTAGAATTCGGTGACATTAGGACATCTACAATATTGTGCAACCACCACCACTGTCAATTTCTATACATTTTAACCACCCCAGACAAAAACTGTGTACCCACCAAGCAGTCCTTCACATTCCCTCCTCTCCTCAGCCCCTGGGAACCTCTAACTTCTATTCTGCCTCTATGAATTAGCCTATTCTAGATATTTCATATAAATGGAATTATATAACATGTGGTCTTTTGTGTCTGGCTTCTTTCACTTAGCATACTTTCAAGGTTCATCTATTATGTAGCATGTACAAGTATTTCATTTATTTTTATGACTGATTAACATTCCATTGGCTGTATATACCACATTTTGTTTATCCATTTATCTGTTGATGGACACCTGGGCTGTTTCCACATTTTGGCTAGTGTGGCTAATACTACCATAAAGTTTTATGCAGACTGTGGAAAAGGATTATGTCACTGAGAACAGAGAGAAACTGAGATTGCTTTGGTGTCAGGTACTGTGCCCTGTCATCTCAGACTTATCTCAACAACCCCATGATGCTCCCCCATTTTTAGACATACAAAGAACACAGAGGGTGAGTCACCTGCACAGGATCACAAGCCAGTCACAGCACATCATTTCTGGTCACAAAGAAGAAAGGAGTGTGTATATCACTCTATAGAACTCTGAATGGTGGCTGCCTTCTGGAGTGGGAGCTGAATTTAATCCTGATTTGCACAGAAATTGTGGTGGGCAAAATTCCCTCAATACTCATATTATACTACTTCCAGGTGCTTTATTTATACATATGTGAAGAAGCCTTAAGAGGAATATATTGCATTTACATTGTGAAAGAAGAAAATGATATTTAATGTTATGACTTTCACACCTTAAACATTGACGGCAGGTACTGCTTGAGGAATGGAACATGACATTTAACATGGCAGACAGAGTCCTGGGTCAGTGAACAAACGAATGAGCAAACACAAGTGTTCCAGATATTGGTAAGGGTGTAGAGTTACACTCGGTTCTTCAAACCTTTGTGTTGACTCTATTGATGTCCACAGGAAGAGGATGCTGGGCCCTGAGACTAGGGACCAACCCTGACCCCTGTAACTTCCGAACTTACTGTGTTCCTAGAAAGGACAATGCGTTTATTGCTCTGAATGGAGCATAATATCTTCCCCTGATCCTTGGGGTCCCTCTCGGTGGGAGGGACAGAGCCTAAAGCTGAATGTGTTTGTGTCCTGTTTTTTCCACTCACACTTCTTCTGGAGCTCTGTCTGTTAAGAAAAACACTTTCAGGGTTCAAGGTTATCTTCCCTATCAAGAATCAGCAGACTTTTTCTATGAAGGGCCAGACGGTAAATAGTTTAGACTCTGTGGGTCACACAGTCCCTGATGTAATTACTTAACCCTGCTATTATGACACGAAAGCAGCCAGAGGCAATACACAAATGAGTGGACGTCATTATGATCCAATGAAACTTTACTTATGGACCCTAAAATTAAATTTCATATCATTTTCACATGTCACAAAACATTACTTAAATTTTTAAAAAATGGCTTTCACTATTTTTTCCTCATGGATGGAGGGCTGGGTTGGCCCACCATAGATCATCAAACTCTGCTCCGTGTCATCCCTCAGAAAGGGTCCTCTGGCCTCTGAATGCCTCCTGTTTACTCTAATCAACTCACAGTATTCTAAGGGAGCTCATTCTATTTTCAGAAAGTTATTGTTTTTACAAAATATAGTCTTGTATCGAGTCAAAATATGCCTTCCTTTATTCAACATTCATTCAACAAATTTTGCTCTGACCAGTGTGGCTCAGTTGGTTGGGCATTGCCCCACAAAGTAAAAGGTTGCTGGGTCAATTCCCAGTCAGGGCACATGCTTAGGCTGCAGGTTCAGCCCCCAGCCTGGTGCATAAGAGAAGCAACCAATCGACATCAATATTTCTCTCTATCTCTTTCTTCCTCTCTTCCTTTCTCTCTAAAAATAAATTTAAAACATTTTAAAAATATATATTTTTAGAAAATTTAAATATTTTAACTGTACATGATGGAAGTTTTGGAATATACCTGAAGGTAGAGAAAAAAATGTAACAAACAGGTATTTGCTCATCAACCAGCTATGCAATTATCAATGTGTGTCCAGTCTTATTTCATATTCACCCTCCACATTCCACTCCCACCATGCAGGGACTGTTTTTTAAAATATTTCAATTATAGTTGACATACAATATTATATTAGTTTCAGGTGTACAACATAAGGATTAGATGTTCATATAACTTACAAAGAGGTCTCCTGATTAGTCTAGTACCAATCTGACACCATACAGAGTCATTACAATATTATTGACCATATTCCCTACATGCATGGGTTCATTTAAAGAAAATCTCAGAGATCATATCACTCAATCAGCTAATGATCTCAGTACATATCTCTGAGAGATAAGGACTAACAAATTTTATCAAGTTGCAATGATAAATCCTAAAAAATTAACACTAATTTCTTAGTATCATTTCCATCTAGTGTCCAAATTTCCTTGACTCAGTTTCTTTTAGAGTTGATTTGTTTAAATCTAGATTTAAATAAGATCCACATGTTGCATTTAGTTAGTAAACCTTTTAAATCTCCTTTTAAAATAACAGGCTTATTGAGGGACTTCCGGCCAAGATGGAGGCGTAGGTGGACACACTACGCCACTGCTGCTCACAACCAAAGAGGATAAACAACAAGTTAAAAAGCAAAACAAACAACCAGAACGGACAGAGAATCGAATCGAATTCAGTGGAAGTTCCACAACCAAGAGAGGACACGTTCATCCAGACCGGTAAGTGGGGCGGAATCGGGTAGAGAGTGCGTGCAACGAGATGGCAGTTTGCCTGGAGAGACTCACTGCGGGCGCGCCTGGCCAAAACGTGGCTGGAACACTCAGCGAAGCCCGCAGCCGACGCACCCGGAGAAGCCCGTGGGAACCAGCGGGGCCAGGACTGGTGGACCAGGCAGTCCCTCTTTTGCGCACAGATAGACTGGGAGAAGGAGCTGGGGAGCGGAGCAGAGTTTGCGGCCCACCATCGCAACCCACTATCGTGGGTCAAAAAAGCCCTGGACCACCTGTTGAAAGTGCCTGAGGGGGTTGAGGTGCCCACAGGAGCAGCTCCCAGCCTCACAGGAGAGCTTATTGGGGTGAGGGTGATTGGGAGCCAGTGGTAAACGGAGCAAGCACCATTGCTCCCTCCCAGGCCCTGCTCCCAAAGGAAGCATCCCCACACAGCAACGTAGGTTACCCTGCACTGGCAAACACCTAAGGCTCTGCCCCTTAAAGTAACAGGCCCACAGAGAAAAAAAAAAAAGGCCCAAATGAAAGAACAGAACAGAGCTCCAGAAAAATTACAACCAAGGGATGAGGAGATTGCCAACCTATCAGATGCACAGTTCAAAACACTGGTAATTAGGATGCTCACAAAATTGGAAGAAAGTTGGATGCAAATAAATGAACAAATGAAGGATACGCTAAAGAAAATGAGGGGAAATGTGCAGGGAACCAATAGGGAAGAGAAGGAAACTGGGACTCAAATCAATGGTATGAACCAGAAGGAAGAAACAAGAATTCAAAAAAATGAGGAGAGGCTTAGGAACCTCCGAGACATCTGTAAATGGCCCAACATACAGACCATAGGGGTGCCAGAAGGAGAAGAGGAAGACCAAGAGATTGAAAACTTATTTGAACACATAATGATGGAGAATTTCCCGAAGCTGGTGAAGGAAATAGATTTTCGGGAAGTCCAGGAAGCTCAGAGAGTCCCAAAAAAGTTGGACCCAAAGAGGAACACACCAAGACACATCATAATGACATTTCCCAAGATTAAAAATAAGGAAAGAATCCTAGAAGCAGCAAGAGAAAAGGAAACAGTTACCTTCAAAGGAATTCCCATAAGACTGTCAGCTGATTTCTCAAAGGAGACCTTCCAAGCAAGAAGGGGCTGGAGAGAAGTATACCAAACCATGAAAAGCAAGTACCTACATCCAAGAATACTCTATCCAGCAAAACTTTGATTTAGAATGGAAGGGCAGATAAAGTGCTTCTCAGATAAGGTCAAGTTCAAGGAGTTCATCATCACCCAGCCTTTATTATATGAAATTTTAAAGTGACTTATATAAGGTATGGAGGGATATCAACAGGGGGAGACAGGAGGAAAAAGTGCAGAGAAAAAGTAGCATAAATGGGAGGTAGAAAACAGACAGGGGGAAGTTAAGAATAGTATAGGAAATATAGAAGCCAAAGAACTTATGTGTATGACCCATAGACAAGAAATAAAGGGCAGGGAAGGAGGTGATGTGGGGTGGAGGGGAATAAAGAGGGGAAAATGGGACAACTGTAATAGCATAATCAATAAAATATATTTAAGGGAAAAAATAATAGGCTTATTGAAATGCAATTGGCATGTAATGAACTGCACGTATTTCAAGTGTATGTTTTGATAAGCTTTGACATATTATTTAACCATGAACCTATCACCACAGTCAAAACAGTGAACATTTTCTCTCACCACAAATGTTTCTTTGTTCTTCTCTGTCATTTTTCTTCTGCACTTCCCCGTCTCACATCACCAACACCTGTCCCATGGGACCACTAATTTGCTTTCTGTCATTTTAGGTGAGTTTGTATTTTCTCGAGTTTTATATAAATGAAGTCATACAGCATGTATTGTTTATTATCCGGCTTTTTTCCACTCATGACAGGTTCAAGATTAATCCATCTTGTTGGGAGTATTAATAGTTTATTCTTTTTTTTTATTACAGAGTAGTCTTTTACAGGATTGATATACCATACTTTATCTATTCATGTGTTGAGCATTTGTGTTGTTTCCAGCTTTTAGCTATTATAAGTCTGTTAAAAGAATGGAAAGATAAGCCACAGACTGGGAGAAAATATTGCAAAGCATATATCCAACACAATGCTTGTATCTAGAGTATAGAAAAAAACACTTAAAATTTAATAACCCAGTTACAAATGGAAACAGATTTAAACAGGCACATCACCAAAGAAGATACACACATGGAAAATAAGCACATGAAAAGATATGCAGCATTTTTTTTTACTTAGGGAGAAATGCAAATTAAAGGCAGAAATAAGATACCACTGCTTACATGTTAGAAATGCTAAAATTGAAATGACTGACCATACCAAGTATTGGTGAGGATGATGTAAAATGGTGTAACCACTTTCAGAAACAGTTGGCAGATTCTTAAAAAGTTAAATACACACTATGATAGGCAGCATAAAGGCCCACTAAAGATGATCATGTGACTGGAAGCTGTGAATATGTCAATTTACATATGGAAAGGAATTTACATATGCTGATAGGATTAAATTAAGGATTCTGAGATGGGAAAATTATCCTGGGTTATCTGGGTGGCCCAGTGTAGGTCCTCACAAGGAGGCAGGAGGGTCATAGAGGAAGAGACTTAACGAAGCTGATAGCTGGCTTTGGAGAAGAGGAAGGGGCCACAAGTCAAGAAATGCAGGTGACTTCCAACAGCTGTCAAAGGCAAGAGAATGGATTCTTCCCAGGGTCTCCAGAAACAACGCAGGCCTCTGACACTTTGATTTAACCCAGTAAAATATATCTCAGACTCCCGACCTTCAGAACTGTAACATACTAGTAACTTTGGACTGTCCCAAGTCACTGCATTTGTAGTAATTTATACAACAGCCATAGCAAACTAATTCATACACCTACATGCGATCTAGCTATTCCATACTAGTTGCACTTGAAAGAAGAGAACACATATATTTTTACTCAAATGTTCTTAAGTCTTTAAAAATCTGTAAGAGTTGCCTTTCCCTCTTTGATTTCTGCCATTTATAGCAAACATCTATAGAGTGTCTACCACATTCATGATGACTCTTTAGATATAAGGTAAATACATAACACCTAATTATCTTTTATTATGAGATATTCGATAGCTGCTCACAGGCCCTGGAGTTCCTCACTGGGTTCTAGTCTAAACAAGCTCTGTTCTTCCACACAACCTTCATTTGTGGGAAAGTTCTCTTAAGAGATTGCGATGCTCAGAATTGTACTCAGAACTCAGTGTGGTTTGCTCAGGGTAATTCAGGATATTGTATGTAGTACACACCCATTTTTTGTTTTCCTAAGATTCTCAACTTCTCTGGGCAATGATGTCTCAGTTTTCACTGGGGGCATTGTTCTCACATTCCAGATCAGGTGGCTTTGTTGTGGCTGTTACTGACCTCACTCATGGCAAAAGGGAAGCCACACGTTTGGACTTGGCTAATCAGAGAAACTCCATCACTATGGCTAGAGAAACTGGTTGAGGAATTGGCACTTGGCCTAAGCTGGGTCATTGTGGAAACACTTGGGTGGTCAAATCACTCATCAACAGATTTCTGAGTGAACAAAAAAATGAGTAGAGCACAGGCAAGATGGCAGAGGAGTACATGGAAGCCACTGTAACCTGCCCCCGGGACCAATCTGGAATTACAACTCAAGTGTGGAGAAACCACCTGGAAGAAACAACTGAACAATAGCAAGAGAGAAGCCTTATAACCTCGGACAGACAGAAGAACAATCTTCAGCACCAGCTGACTGGTAAGGAGTGCAGTGGAGACACAAGAGGGCTGGCTGAGTGCCTACAGGTGGCAGTGCTGGAGGGACACTTAAGCAACTGATTGGATTGCCCCGAGAAGTGTGGGGTATAAACCCAAAATAAGCTGGGATCCCCAGCCGAGAGCACCAAAACCCAAAAGGCACACAGATAACAACTGGCAGCAAAGAGCAGGACGGTTGCTCTCTGCCAGAGATGGACAGCTAGAGATGCAAAGAGCTGTTTAAAGGGCCAACCCACAAATTTTCATTTGCAGCTACTTACCTGGGGCTCCAGAAAAGGTGGGGGCAGAGTGGGCTGGAGATGCCTGAGAGACTGGGGATGGAAGCTTTGGGGAGAGAGCCAAGAGAGTAGCCACTGGGATCTCAGTGCTGAGTCATCCTCCATACAGCAGCAGCCATCCTGCTCAGGCAGACCACTCCTCTTTGAGCAGCAACAGCCTGAGGAGAAACAATAGCCCCAACCCCAGAAGTGATTCTGCCACTGTCCCTCCATGGTGCTTAAGACTGACTGCTGAGTGCAGAGTGACTAGATTAACAACTGAAGGAGACAGCCACAGACAGTAGATCCCTGGCAGCCTTGGAGTAGGCTGCATAAGTTCAGACAGGGTCAACATCTGATATCACCAGAGGCATATCCAGAAAGGAAAAACAGTGGTAAATACTAGAGGATACTGAGACCAAATCCACTGTGATCTTCTCCATAATCTGTGGTATTTTCTTTCCTGCATAGCTTTTTAACATTCACTTCTTACACATCAAGTTTGTGCATATTAGGTCACTAGATTTTATTGATACTTTGAGGTATCACATGCAAATATATTTTCCCATATGGTTGGTTTCCTATTCATTAGCCATGCGGATGCTTTTTATTTTGATGAGGTCCCATTTGTTTATTCTTTCCTTTATGTCCCTTGCTCTAAGGGACATATTGGTGAAAATAATGCTGCATGGAGTATCTGAAATTTTCCTCCCTATGTTCTCCTCTAGGACTGTTACTGTGTTGTGACATATTTAAATCTTTTACATTTTTTGCATATGGTGTAAGCTGAGGGTTGAGGTTTTTTTTTTTTTTCCATGTAGTTGTCCAGATCTCCCAACACCATTTGTTTACAAGGCTATCTGTACTCCATTTTATTCTTCTTCCCTCTTTGTCAAATACTAATTAACATAGAGATTTAAGTTTATTTCTGGCCTCTTTATTCTGTTCCCTTGATCTATGTGTCTGTTCTTATACCAGTACCAGACTGTTTTGACTACTGTGACCTTGTAATACAGTTTGATGTCAGGTATGTTGATCTCTCCTACTTTGTTCTTCTTTCTCAGAATTGCTGCAGGTATTTGGGGTCATTTATGGTTCCATATAAATTTTTGACATGTTTTCTCTATAGGTGTGAAATATGTCATTGGTACTTTAATAGGGATGTGTTCAATCTATAAATTACTTTGGGTAGTATGGACATTTTGATGATGTTAATTCTTCTAATCCATAAACACGGTATATGCTTCCATTTGTTTGTGTCTTCCTTAATTTCTTTCTTCAGTGTTGTGTAGTTTTCTGAGTACAGGTCTTTTACTTCCTTGGTTAGGTTTATTCCGAGGTACTTTATTTTTCTTGTTGCTATAGCGGATGGGATTTTTTTCCTGATTTCTGTTTCTGGTATTTCATTGTTGGTGTACAAAAATGTCCTCAATTTCTGCATATTGATTTTGTATCCTGCTGTTTTGCCAAATCCACTTATTAGGTCAAATAGTTTTTTGGTAGAGTCTACAGGATTTTCCATGTACACTACCATGTCATCTGCAAACAACGACAGTTTTGTTTCCTCCTTTCCAATTTGGATGCCTTTTATTTCTTTTTCTTGTCTGATCCCTGTGGTTAGGACTTCCAATACTATGTTGAATAGGAGTGGTGAAAGTGGACACCCTTGTCTTATTCCTGATGTTAGGGGGAAAACTTTCAGTCTTGGCCCATTGAGTATGATGTTGGCTGTAGGTTTCTTGTATATGCCCTTTATTATGTTGAGGTATGCCCTCTCTACTCCTACTTTGCTGAGTGTTTTATCATAAATGGGTGCTGTACCTTATCAAATGCTATTTCCACATCTATTGATATGATCATGTCATTTTTTCTTTCCTTTTGTTTATGTGATGTATTACATTTATTGATTTATGAATATTGGACCATCCTTGCATCCCTGGGATGAATCCACTTACTTGATCATGGTGTATGATCTTTTTGATTTATTGCTGGGTGTGGTTTGCCAATATTTTGTTCAGTATTACAGCGTCTATGTTCATCAGCAATATTGGCCTGTGGTATTCTTTCTTTATTGCGTTTTTATCTGGATTGTGGATCAGGATGATGCTGGGTTCATAAAAAAGAATTTGGGAGTCTTCTTTTTGGAATAGTCTATGAAGGATAGGGGTTAAATCTTCATTAAATGTTTTGCAAAATTCTCCTGTGAAACTGTCCAGTCCTGGGCTTTTGTGTGCCAGGAGTTTTTTGATTACTGCTTCAATTTCACTGGCTGTTATTGGTCTGTTCAGGCTTTCTGCTTCTTCTCCATTCAGTTTTGGAAGATTATGTTTTTCTAGAATTTTATCCATTTCACCCAGGTTTTCAAATTTCTTGGAATAGAGTTGTTTGTAGTAATTTCTTACAATCCTTTGTCTGTGGTGGTATCAGTTGTAATCTTTCCTCTTTCATTTGTTATTTGGGTCCTTTCTCTTTTTTTCTTGATGGGTCAGCCTAAAGGCTTGTCAATTTTGTTTATCTTTTCAAAGAACCAGCTCCTAGATTTACTGATCCTTAGAGTTGTTCTTTTAGTCTCTATGTCATTTAATTCTGTTCTGTACTTAGTTATTTCCTTCCTTCTACTTGCTCTGGGCTTTGTTTGTTGTTGTTTCTCCAGTTCTTATAGATGTAGGGTTAGGCTGTTTATTTGAAATGTTTCTATCTTTTTTAGGTAGGCTTGTATCACTATGAACTTCCCTCTCAGGACTGCCTTTACTGTGTCCCATAAGTTTTGGACTGTTGTAAGTTAATTTTCATTTGTTTCCAGAAACTTTTTTATTTCTTCCTTGATCTCATTCTTAACCCATTCACTGTTTAATGGCATGCTGTTCAATCTCCATGAGTTTGAGTATTTTTGAGTTTTTTCCTTGAGGTTGGTTTCTAGTTTTAAGACCTTGTGGTCTGAGAAAATGCTTGATATGATTTCAATTTTCTTGAATTTGTTGAGGCTTGTTTTGTGTCCTAGTATGTGGTCCATCCTTGAAAATGTTCCATGTGCATTTGTTAAAAGACTTAAATATAACTCGTGACATCATAAAAGTTCTAGAGGAGAACATAGGCAGGAAAAACTCAAATATTCCATGTGGCAATATTTTCACCAATATGTCCCCTAGAGCAAGGGACATAATGGAAAGAATAAACAAATGAGATCTCATCAAACTAAAAAGATTCTCCACGGCTAAAGAAAATAGCATTAAAATGAAAACAGAACCAACCATATGGGAAAACATATTTGCCAATGATACCTCAAACAAGGGTTTGATCTCCAAATATACAAATAATTCACATGACTCTAGTCCAGGAAGACAAACAACCCAATTAAAAAATGGGAAAAGGACTTGAACAGACACTCCTCCAAGGAGGACATACAAAGGGCCAGAGACATATGAAAAGATGCTCAGCACCAGTAGCCATCTGATAGATGCAAATTAAAACCACAGTGAGATACCACTTCACACCAGTGAGAATGGCCATTATAAACAAATCAGCAAACAACAAGTGCTGGCAAAGTTGTGGAGGAAAGGGAGCCCTAGTGCATTGTTGATAGGAATGTAGACTGGTACAGCCACTATGGAAAACAGCATGAAATTTCCTCAGAAAACTAAAAATGGAACTGCCTTTGACTCTATAATCTCCCTGCTGGGATTATACCCTAAGAACCCTGAAACACCAACTCAAAAGAACCTATGCATCTCAATGTTCATAGCAGCACAATTCACAATAGCCAAGTGCTGGAAGCAACCTAAATGCCCACCAGGAAATGAATGGATCAAAAAACTATGGTACATGTACATGACGGAATACTGTGCAGCAGAAAGAAAGAAGGAACTCTTATCCTTCACGACAGCATGAATGGATCTGCAGAGCCTTATGCTAAGTGAAATAAGCCAGGTGGTGAAAGACAAATACCATATGATCTCACCTATAAGTGGAACCTAATCAATAAAACAAACAAGCAAGCAAAATATAACCAGAAACCTTAAAATTAAGAACAAACTGACAGTAACCAGAGGGCAGGTGGGAGGGGTTAATGGGGGAAAAACAGGGTAGAGTCATCATGGATAAAGGACACATGGACAAAGCCAAAGAGAGGTAGGATCAAGGGTGGGAGGTAGGGATGGCTGGGGTGGGTGGCGGTGGCTGGGGGAAAATGGAGACAATTGTACTTGAACAACAATAAAAAATAAAAATAAAATAAAATAAATCAGAGTAAAGATAATTAGGTTATCTTCAAGGATATTAGCTTATACTAGGGGAATCATTCTCAAGAGACAATGATGATGTGTTTCTCACTTGGGGACATATTTAGAGACACCTGGGAAAAGTCTGGCCACTTCAAAGGCTTTGTTCAATGGTTTGATCAGGGATAGAGACACATCAGCCTGGTGTATTAGTTGGCTTGCCACTCGTATGAATTGGGACTGGTCTGAGTGCTCTGCAGTTCCCTTGCTTAAGTTTCCAAGGTTTCTGAATCTGACTCACTTTACCTATGCAGCTACTTCTTCCATCTCTTATACTCAGACATAATCAGAGATCTGTCTGCTTTACCAAATCTAGACCAGTATTTTATCCCTGCTCAGCTTTTCTTGTCCACTAAGACTCCTCTGACTCTTGCACTTTCAGTGGCTCTTTCAATCTTCTAACCAGGCTGCAGTTAAAGACAAAATTGTGGCAAACACTTTCCTCTGTCTGCTACCCTGGTCTTTCTAACCACATTTCAGGAACTTTGAGGTCAGATGGACCTCTTGTTTATCTAGAGATCCTGGCAGTCCTTTGATCAGTATTTACTGTGTACTGAAGGTTCAAGACAGACAAGGTCTTTGTCTTCATGGAGGTTACAATATAGAGGCTGGGAAAAGGTAATAAACAAATAAATAAATACGACTATGTCATATAATGATGAAAGTGAAACAAGATAATGGGAGGATGCACAGTGGAAGGACATCGATATGGTAGCAAAGACGGCTTCTTTGAAATGGAAGCATTTGACTGGACACATGACTAATAGACTGACTTCTTTCCTTCTTTTTGGTTTTAGCTGGGTGGTTTATGGCAAGGACATTGACCAGCAGAATTTCTAACTTCCTTTCTTCTGTTTTGGCCAAATTCCTTCCAAATAGCCTTAAATGATCCAACAGAATGTGGTAGATAGCCAGTAACAGGCCCCAATGATCCACACATCCTGGTATCCATGCCCTTGAGTGTTTGCTGGATGCAGTGACTATTTTCTAACAAACAGAAAATGGCAAGAGTGATGGGATGTCACTTCCAAATACAGTTTTTAAAATGACTATGGCTTTTATACTAGCTTCCCTGTCTCTCTCTGGCTCTCTTCCTCTCTCTCTCATCACTCAGTCCATGTGAAGCCAGCTTCCATTTCATGAGGCAATTCTATGTAGATACCCACATGGCAAGGATGGAGGTCTCTGGCCTGCCAAAATCCACTGAGTGACCTTGGATGTGGATTCCTACCCCTCCCCCGCAGGTTGAGTGTTCAGCTGAAATTGCTGAGAGCTTAGCTACAACCCCACCAGCAGCCTTGAGCTAGAGGTACTCAGACAAGCTACCTCCTGGTTCTTGAGCAACAGGAACTGTGAGTGATAAATATTTCTTGTTTTAAGCCACTGAGGTTTGGGTAATGTGTTACACAGCAACAGATAACTTTAGAACCAAACGGATGTGACCATCAGTGGGTATGAGTTTGCCTTTCTATTGATGAGTAAGGCTGGTACTATTGTATCCAGGCAAATATTCTTTATTAGACTAAATAGCCATCCCAAGGAGCCCATATTATGGCCTTTCAAACAGTTTTACACTTGATTATAATTGTCTATGTAGTGGCTTATTGACATTACTAGAATGTAAGCTTCCCAAGGAAACTTGAATGTTTTCTTTCTGTCCTTACTCCCAGTATCTCACTATGAACACTAACATGCTGAGAACTGAGAATTCACTAAGTTCCTTTACCTTTATAACAACACTAGGAGAAAAGTATTAGGATATCATCAATCGTAGATGCAAAACTGAGACCAAAAGAGAGTTAGTTTGCCTAAGGTGATGTCAATGTAAGTGGCAGAGCCAGGAACCGAACCATCAGTCTGGCTTCAGAGTTCACAATGCACATGTGTGCTTAATTAAGGAAGGGAGGCGAAACTGACATGTGACTTCTGATTACTGTCCCGGGGAGATAGATACCTCCCTGTTACTCTATTTATTCATTAGTGTTTTCATAACCTTTGAATGGTATTTGTTGTCAACAACTTACAGTCTAATTCTGTTGCACACGTTTGTAAATATTCCAGAAGCATCCTGTTGCCTTTCCCATCTCCCTATTCCCTCTGCAAAGCCCTTGACAGAAGGCTCGGCTTTCCTCTATCTTTTGGGGTCATTTATATTTTGAGATGCTCTTTTCACCAGGCATGTCAACATGTGAGTTGCAAGCAAAGTCTCTCAGAGGCAAAATTTGGAACAATTACAAATTTAGAGAATCATGTAACAATAAACTTTTTCAACAAATCAGAAAGTCCCATAGCAAAAATCTTTAAGCTCCTCATTTCATCTAAGAACCTCAAGGGGCCTCTCTGACTCTGGGTTGCCACACAGAGACACATCAAACACAGACTCTCATCACTAAGTCTGGTTGCTGAGGCCCAGACTTTTTAGAATAGATAATGTGACTTCTATCCAGTATGGGTGAATGTGCCTGGAAAAGGATGATTACATTTCTTTTAAAAGTGTTGAGGTCCCTCCACCCAGTGGCTTAATTTAGGTTGTGATGTAGAAGAGAAGCATGGAACAAAACTTTCAAAAAAAATCTGACTCACTCTTCATAAAGTCATACAGGTTTGGTTTGGCCTTGATGAATTCAGCACTTTAAAGGGTATGTCAACACAATAAATTTTATGCCTGTGATAAAACTTGTGAGTGAGCTCAGTGAGAAATTCCAAGGTCTAGGAAGGCAATTAATATTTGAAATATATATTGAGTTGTTTACTGTGACATTTTATGTGGCCACAGAGTGGTATCCAGGATGTCACGAGGGAAAAATTTCCCTGGGAAACGGAAGGTTTACTTTTCAAATAACATTGACACGTCAGATTACTCCCTGAATACAGAGGAATGTAAGAAATGACTACTAATGAAAACTCAATTTTCCAATCACATCATATCATTCTTGCTTTCCATTCCATCTGGCAATAATCTCCTACAGGGTATTTGTTGTCAACATTTTAGCAACTTAATTTCAGCAGTCTATTTGTGTCACTGTTCACTGTAGTTCTACATGTATGTGGGTGTTTTTTGAATTGGTTTGACTCGTGTTCCAACCCCAGCCTTACCTCTTAATCAATGTGTGGCTTTATATGAGTCACGTTGCCTCTCTGCCAGCACAGTGGCACCTCTGGCTGCCTGGGCAGGAACACCAGCATCCCCAGCACAGGGATCAGTCTGTTGGTGCCCAGTGGAACCATCCCCTGGACAAGTTCAACAAAATATACCTCCTTTTCAACAAGGGAGAAAACACCGTCCCTCTTTTTGATGGGACCCAGACAGAACTGAGCCCCTTGACAATTTGCAAGCCCATGGATCCCCTGATTTGCACCCCATAATCTTCATGTGACCCACTGTGCCAAAGTAAGTACTGATGACTGGATCTTCCAGCTCAACCACTGGGAGGAGGTGGTGACCCTGGACAAAGAGACCCTGGACACTCCTTGCTGCTGCCAGCTGGAGGCAAAGTCCTGCCACATCCTGTTAGGCCAGCTGGGCACCTATGTGTTCACAGGCAAGTCCCATTCCCACTCGGTAGTCGAACAGGTCCAGCTAGCCATCTTCGCCCCAGCCCTCTACACATCCCTGTGGTATAGCCTCAGGCAGTACTTCCTGGAGAATATCTATAGTGTTGAAGGAGATTGTGGGACCAGAGCAGAGTCCAGGCAGCTACCTCATGAGGAGCCGGAACCCCTGCTGTTTAAAGACAGTTACCATAACCTGCACTTCTCCCTCCAAGACATTCTCCATGGGAGGAGCAAGCTGCTGGCCAAGTACCAGGAGTCCCCTGATATCACATTTGGAGTGGCAGTCAGAAGGCCCTACACTGATCCTTCACCCTGGAGAGGTACAACCTGGCTTCCATGAAGCTCACCTGCAAGATCTGTGTGTGGTAGGTGGAAGGGGAAGGCCAGATAGTCCAGCTGCACACCATACCAACAGAGATACCTGCTGGCTCCCTGGATACCATCTACTCTGCGGCCAGAAGCAGGCTCACCACCCTGCTGGGACCCCATGCCTTTAGGATCCTGCTGTCCCTCTACCAGAAGATATGCAACAGCCTGGAAGCCCCCAACTTGTGGGGCAATGATTGGCACCTATTGGCAAAAAAATTCTCCATGGACTGGTACTTGAACTACTTTGCCACAGGTGTGACCCTGGGCCTCTAGGAAGCTCTGCAGTGGATAGTGGAGACCTCAAAAGCCTGGTGAGTGCCTTGGAGGACATAGGAAAGAGTGAGATGCTGGTGGCCATGGCCACCAACAGGGACTGCTAAGCTGCCCCAGACTGTGGGCTGGTAGGACTGACAGAAAGACTTGCCACCTAATTTGGGGAAGTTCAGCCTCTGCTGTCCTCCAGCTCATAGCCAGAATTGCCCCTCCTCCTCCTTCCTTGCCCTATCCCCAGACCATGACAAGCCTTAGGGAATCCATGTACTCTGATGTCAGAAGGACTTGGTGTTTCTTCTCCATCCCTGCTCTCTTCTGGCCTCAGACCTCTGTGCAGAAACCGAAGTGGGGCTGATGACTGGAAGAAGTTAGTGTAGCAAGACAGTGGCCCTCCCTCCACTCTCATACTCCACCCCCAGTCCCAGGACCTATGGGGTAAGTTTGTTTTAGTTTCAGTGCTGTTTTTGGACCTGCATCAGAGTGCAGATTTCACTCTGCCCAATCCTACTTTCCTTTTCTGCCCACCCCCCGCAATATGTTGTTAAGTAAACATCTTGTAAACTCTGTCTCTCAGTCTATTTTCCAAAGAATCCAGACTATGACAACAATCATCATTTCTTCATCCAACAATGATTTAGCAAATGTCAATGACCTGGTAAAGATTCCATTTTGGATTGTACACTCTAGTGGAGGAAACAGATAATTAACAAGTAGCTATATTATGGACCCAGACACATACATGTACACACACACACACACACACACACACACTGCTTTAGGAGATATCTAGTCAGCAATTCGATTAAGGACTCTTGATCTCCTGGATTCTGCAGAGAGAAGTCGGGGGTGAGGTACAAACACAGAATTGTGAGTTATTAAAAAAACAGTGTTTCTAACTAGGTTTCTGGAGTGTTCTCTGGACATATTTGTTGTTTAAAGCATGGTGAGTTATGGGAAGAATCTGGACCACTGACCTCCAAGCTGACATTCATTCCCTGAGTGTCCTCTGCTACCTGCAGCCACAGGAGGTGAGTCTGGCTAAGGGAGAGAGGGGAGGGGACTCTCAAGTTGTAGGTGGGAGGGCTTCATATCCCAACATGCTCTTCCAAATTTTCCTATACAATCAAAGCCTACCTCCAGCTTGTCTAGGTTCTCATCCTCTCCCTGCTCTGTTCCTAGTGTCTCATTAAGCTTGTTCTGCTTTTCCTGGGATTTGCAGATTGTAAGCCTCCTCCCTTGGATCCCAGGCTCCTACAGCAGACATCAGAATGGCCTCCTTTACAGGGGCAGTTCCTCAGTGGCTGCACGGCAACCCTGTAGTCTCCTTGGACTCACCACTGTGTTGCTACAGGGCCCCTAGGATCCCATACCCCAGTGTGGATGAAAAGGATTTAAAATCTTTTTCTAATCAAATTTTGGGAAGTAAAACAGGTAGGGGCTTCTAATGGCTTGGTCAAAAGGGCTACTCAGTAAAGAGCAGAGGATCTGACCTTCCAGATGGCACACTAGGTTAATGCTGTGCACACCTCCTCCGACCACATCAAAATTACAACTACATCATAGAACCACCACCCTTGGGAACTACCTGAAGACTAGCTGAACAGTTCCTATAATTAAAGATATAAAGAAGAAGCCACATCAAGAGTGGTAGGAGAGGCAGAGACTCAAAATGGGTTGGTCTCATACCCACATATGGCAGTTAAAAATTAGCAGGTATACCTCCTCTTTGGTCTTCCCAGAGGAGTGACAAGTCTCAGCCCCACAGCTGGCTCCCCAGCCCAGGGTCCCTGTGATTAGGAAGAGAAATACCCTTAACTTCTGGCTGTAGACCCAAGGAAAACAGTGTCTGAAGGAGATGGAGGGCTCTAGAGTCCCAGGCATTCCTCTTAAAAGGCCCACGCACAGACTTACTTGCTGATGGACTCACTCTGCATTCCAGCACTGAGGCAGCAGCTTGAAAAAGGCCAGAGACATACAAAGAGGAAATAAATTGTGGGGCTTCAGGACAATGGCTGGAGGGGCTGTTCTTTCTGGGAAAAAAAGTGCTGGAAGGCACCACTGTTCCTGTGTTGAGCTTCCTCCCCTCCCAGACTGTTGGTGAAGGTGGGCACAAAGTCTTGAGTGTCCATCAACCTGGCTAACACCATTCATCCTGCCCTGGTGGCTCCCTGAGACCCTGCCCCACCCAAATTAGGGGCTTACCCAACCATTTCCAGTGGCTTATCCATATAAACAGCCTGTCTCAGCTCACACTAAGGACTCTCTCAAAGGTTCACAAACCCCAAATGAGCAGCATCAGGCCTTGGCCTCCTCCATACCACTTGCTAAATGGCCATAAGTTGGCACTACTAGCAGCTGGCCTCAGTTCAGAGCTTACCATCTCCCAAGTGTCTCCAAGCCCAGTATAAGGGGTAGCCATCTGCAAATCACTTTGTAGCTCCTACCAGGTAGCCCCAGATGAGGTACAAGCAGATGAACTTGGCCTATACCACAGCCCCTCCTACAAGGCCCCAGAACTACTCCACCCAGTTGTGGCTAGCTTCAGACCATGCCAGAACACCATCCAAACACCTCCACAAATAACATACCCAAAGAGTGGGCTCGGCAGGCACCAGAGCCTCAGTAAAGCAAATCTTGCTCCATGGGATCAGCCCCTGCAACACAGCTTGTCTGCTTTCCTCACAGTCATTCCTCACAGCCAATCAGCCTGACAGTCAATCCCTTCCACTTACATGACAACAGCAATCAAGGCTCAAGTACAACAGGATGGCACACACAATCCACACAAGGAACACTCTGGAGCATCTGGGACAGCTGACCCAGGAGACTGCACCACTGGGCCACACAGGACAGATTTACCCAATACACAGAAACACAAGCAGAGAAGCAGCCAAAATGAAAGTCAAGGAAACATGTCCCAAGTGAAAAAAAATATCAAAGAAAAAACTCCAGAGAAAGAACTCAACAAAATTAGAGGCAAGCAATCTACCATATGCAGAATTCAAATCACTGTTTATAAGGATGCTCAATGAACTTAGGGGAAGAATATATGAATTCAGTGAGAACATTAACAAAGATATAGAAAACATAAAAATAGAGATAGAAAAAAGAATCAACCAGAAATTAAGAATAAAATGAAACAAAGAATACAATGGTCTGAATCAATGCATTAGATGAAGCAGATGATCAAGTTCGTAATTTGGAAGACAAGGTAGTTAAAAACACCCAATTAAAACAGCAAAAAGAAAAAAGAATTTAAAAAATGTGGCTAGTTTCAGGGAACACTGGGAGACATCAAGTGTAACAACAGTCCCATCACAATGATACCAGAAGGAGAAGAAAGAGTGCGAAAGATTGAAAACCTATTGCTAGAAATAAGGATGGAAAACTTCCCTAACCTGGTGAAGGAAATAGACTTACAAGTCTAGGAAGTGCAGAGAGTCCCCAACACAATGAACCCTATGATGTCCACACCAAGACACATCATAATTATAATGCCAAAGGCTAAAGACAAAGAGAGACTCTTAAAAGCAGCAAATGAAAAGCAGTGAGTCACCTACAAGGGACCTCCCACAGGACTGTCAGCTGATTCTCAACAGAAACTTTGCAAGCCAGCAGAGATTGGAAAAAAATATTCAAAGTGATGAAAAGAAAAGACCTACAACCAAGGCTACTGAACTCAGTGAGGCTATTTAAAATAGAAGGAGAGATATAGAACTTTTCAGAAAAGAAAATGCTTGAAAAAGTTCAACACAACCAAACCAGTATTACAAGAAATGCTAAAAAGACTTCTGTAAGAAGAAAATCAGTAAAAAATATGAATAAAATTACAGTAACTACACACATATCAATAATTACTTTAAATGTAAATGGATTAAGTGCTTCAATCAAAAGACAAAGGGTAGCTGAATGAATAAGAAAACAAGATGCATACTTCTGCTGCTTACATGAGACCCCCTTCAGATTAAAAGACATACACTGACTGAAAGTAAAGGGATGAAAAATGATATTTAATGCAAATGGAAATGAAAGAAAAAGCTGGGGTAGCAATACTACATCAAAAAATAGCCTTTAAAGCAAAGGTCTATAACAAGAGACAAAGAAGGACCCAGTAATTCCACTTCTGGGTATTCCCCAAAGAAACACAAAATATTAATTTGAAAAGACATATGCATCCTTATGTTCATTGCAACATTATTTACTATAGCCAAGACATGGAAGCAACCTAAGTGTCCATTGATAGACAAATGGATATAGAAGATACGGTTTTACATACAATGGAATATTACTCAACCAAAATAAAGAATAAAATCTTGCCATTTGCAACAATATGGATGGACTACAGGGCATTATGTAAGTGAAATAAGTCAAATGAAGAAAGAGAAATACCATACAATTTTACTTATAAGCCAATCTAAAGAATAATTTTACTTATAAGCCAATCTAAAGAATGAAATAAATGAACAAACAAAATAGGAAAAAAGCTCACAAGGACAGAAAACATTTTGATAGTTGCCAAATGGGAGGAAGGTCAGACAGATGGGTGAAAAAAAGAGAAGGGATTAAGATGTACAAATTGCCAGTTATAAAAGCAGTCACAGTGCTGTAAAGTATGGCATAGGGAATATAGTCAATAATATTGTAAGAACTATGCATGGTGTCAGATTGGTACTAGACTTATCAGAGCGATCACTTGGTAAGTTACATAAATGTCTAATGACCATGTTATACACCTGACACTAATTAATACTGTATGGCAATTATAATAAAACACTTAAAATAGTTTTTAAAAAGAGTAGAGGATTCCTTCTGCCCATGGAGAGATGGAGGAATGACATACATTCCAAAATATATTGGCTCCCAAAAACCAGCTGTGTCAAACCACATCCATTTCACCAATTTCCATTAATTTCACGTAGTGGGGGATTTTCAGTGCTGATTTGGGATACCAAAATACTTCTGTTCCTCACCCCTAATACTCAGTGTCTGTGTCTTCCTACTTCAAAACCAAACCAAGGAAATCCAAAAAATCAAACAGCAGAACATGTACCTTGTATATATTATACTCCATTTTTATTTAAAATATGTAACATTTTCTCTACCCTTTACCCCTTCCTTCCCCCTCTCTAAAACAAATAAACAAACGAACAAGCAAACACCTCTGTTTAAGAGTCCTGGCTGGTGTGGCTCAGTTGGTTGGGCTTTGTCCTGCAAAGCGAAAGGTCACTGGTTTGATTCCAGGTCAGGGCACATGTCCTGGTTGTAGGTTTGGTCCCCAGTCAGGGCATGTGTACAAGAGGCAACTAATTGATGTTTGTCTCTCACACTGATGTTAGTCTCCTTCCCTTTATACATTTCCTACCTCTCTAAATTTTTTTAAAAATGCACAACCCCCCCCCTAAAATATATGAGTATAGGAAACAGAATAGCCAAAGAACTTATATGCATGGCCCATGAACATGAACATTGGGGGGACTGCTGGAGGGAATGGGAGTACCAGGTGGAGGGGGGCAAAAGGTGAAAATTGGGACAACTGTATTAGCATAATCAATAAAATATATTTTTAGAAAATGCTATCATTAAGCCCATTGGAAAAAGTGGCACTGACAGACATGTAAGATACATGGTTGTCATAAATCTTCAATTTGTAAAACAAAAATAAAAACAAGCAAACAAACGCCCCCCCCCCACTAAAACCAGTATCTACATAGCAGAATAAAGCAAAGCATGGTAGAAAAAGGTCTGCCTGCATTGGTAGAATAACTGGCCCTAGCCAGGTGGCTGTTGGTTGGAGCGCTGGTGCTGTACCCCAGAGGGTTCTGGGTTCAATTTCCAGTCAGGGCACATACTTAGGTTGTGGGTTCAATTCCCAATTGAGGTGCATGCAGACATGCAGGAGGCAGCCCATCAATTTTTTTTCTTTTTTTCTCTCTCTCTCTGCCCCCAACCCTCACATCAATAAAAACATGTTCTGGGACTTCCAGCCACGATGGAGGCATAGGTAGATACACTTTGCCTCCTTGCACAACCAGAAGGACAACAACAAATTTAAAAACAAACTATAACAAGAACTTCCAGAAAATTGAACTATATAAAGTCTGACAACCAAGGAGTTAAAGAAGAAACATTCATTCAGACTGGCAGGAGGGGCGGAGACAGCAGCCAGGGTGGAGAGGATGTGCAGCAAGGCAGTGGCTAGAGGACTGGGTGAGTGAGGCAAAGACTGGTGGATTGGGTGGTCTCACATGTGCATGCAGATAAACCAAAAGGAACAATTGGGGAGTGAGACAGACTGCACAACCCAGGATTCCAGGGCAGGGAAATAAAGCTTCAAAACCCCTGGCTGTAAAAATCTGTGGGTGTTGCAGTGGTGGGAGAAGCTCCCAGCCTCACAGAAGAGTTTCTTGGAGAGACCTACAGGGTTCTAGAACATACACATAGCCACTCACCTGGGAATCAGCACCAGAAGGACCCAATCTAAATTATACAACCACTATCCTTGACAACCACCTAAAGGCTAACAGAACACAACGCTTACAACTAAGAATGTATTTAAAAAGCCACTTTAGACTGATAGGAAGGGTGAAGACAAAAACAAGGCTACTTCCACTTCCATGTGTGGCGGTTAAGAATCAGGAGGGATATTTCCACTTTGTCCCCCGAGTGAAAGGTTTCAGCCCCACACCAGGCTCCCCAGCCTAACCACCAGTCCTGAAAAGAGGAGTCCTCATAACATCTAGCTGTGAAAATCAGGGGGATTCCATCCAGCTGAGACAGAGGGCTGGTGGAGTTCCAGTAGTCATCATATTTGCTGATAAACTCACTTACTCTGAGCTCCAATGCTGGGGAAGCAGCTCAAAAAGCACCAGGGATATACAAGGAGGAACTGAATTGTCTGGCTTCAGGGTGAGAACTGAAGCTGCAGCTCTCTCCTGGACTAAAGTGCTGGTAGGTGCCATTGTCCATTTGCTGAGCCCTCACCCCACTCAGCTTGTAGTCACTGGCAGGTACCAAATCTGTGTCTTCATCAAACTCACCCCACCCTGGTGATTCCCTGAGAACCATCCAACTGGCCCAGAGGTCAGACCTCTTTCACCAGCTGTTACTCACAAGTAGCTGACCTCAGCCCATGCTGTGTACTTCCCTTTAATTTCTGAAAGGTCCAAAAACCCAAAACAAGCAGCAGATGTTATCAGAGTGCCCTGTACCAATTACTATGCAGCCCCCCAGGCCAGCACTAGTGAAAGGTGGCCACACTTCAAAGCATAGCCTTTCCTAGGAGTCTCCAAGATCAGTACAGGCATCTTCAGATCCCTTTGTAGCTCCTATCAGTTGGCCTGGCCCAGGCAAAAGCAGCAGCTGAGCTGGGCTGGCATCAGAACCCCTCCCTAGAGGTTCCAGTACCAACATATCTGGTACCAGCATTAGACCACACCAGAGTACCACCCAATTAGCTTTACAAATTACATGCCCAAAGGGTGGATTCAGTAGGCACCAGAGATGCAAGTGACTCCCATCCATGGGGTTAGCCCCCACACAACAAGATTCCACCAAAAAGCTATTAGAGCTGACATATGAAGTTAGTAAAGTAGCAGTACACAAAACAATATACAGAAATTGGTTGCATTTTATACAACAACAAACAACAAGCTATCAGAAAGAGAAATTAAGAAAACGATCCCATTTACAATTGCATCAAAAAATTAAATATTGGGATCTAATAACGGTGGCAGATTAGATGGAAGCTACATTAACCTCCCCCCAGTACCAAACTGGAATTACAACTAAATTATAGAAAAATCATCCTGACTAACCAAGTGAAGACTAGCTGGAGAGATGCCTTATCATTAGGGACTTACAGAAGAAACCACATCACCACATCAAGACTGGTAGGAATTGCAGAGAAACAAGAGGGCTGGCTGGGTCCTACAGCAGCAGCTGAAGTTCTGAAGGAATATTTCAGTGGCTGTGTATAAACCCCAAGCAGGGATCCCCAGCTTGGAGCACCAGACTGGCAAGGTAACCACATAATATCCAGCTGGGAAAAGCTGTGGGGTTTCTTTCCATCAGGGAGAGATGGGTAGAGATGCAGACACTATCTTTAAGGGCCAACACACAAATTTTGTTTCCACCCACTTACCCTGGGCTTTAAGGAAGAGAGGGTATATAGGACTAGAGTCACATGAGGAGAGTCTAGAGTTGGTATTTCAGGAGCAAGAGCTGAAGGCACAGATGCCAGGATCCTTGTGATCAGTCATTCCCCATACTGAAGAAGCCATCTTTCTTGGGCAGGCCACATCCCTCCATGCAGCATCAGCCTTGGGTGAAGCAACAGCCCCACCAGCAGGAGTCCCTCTTACCCAACCCTGTTGAGTTTAAGCTCTGCTGAGGAGTACAGCTGGAGGCTCTTTCAGTGATTAAATCTAACAGACAGCTTGCAGGCAGAGGTTGATCTCTGGGAGCTTTGAAACTTTATCTGACCCTCCTCTGGGCTGGTGCTAGCAAAAGCTAGAGTTGGTGCACAGCTTGGTACCTTCTTCATGCACCCAGAACCAGCAGACTGAGTGACAAGCTATGGAACACTGATAGCTACAAACAGGTTTCCCAGAGCCAAAGAGACAGCATCTGACATGGATCTGCACCAGAGTCTTTGCAGATCCAATACAGAGAAAAAAACACAAAGAGGTAGCCAAAATGGGAAGACAAAGAAACAGGATCCAGTGAGAGAAACAGAGAATTCTTCACAAAAAGAGTTAAATGAAATGTAGGCAAGCAATTTATCAGTTATAGATTTCAAAGTAGTGATTATAAGGATGCACAAAAACATGAAAAAGACAGATAAACCATAAAAAGGAGCAAAAGAATGTAGTATCTGAAATAAATAATATACTGGAAGGAATGAACAGATTGGTTACATGAAGCAGTGGATTGAATCAGGGATTTGGAAAACAAGGTAGAAAAAACATACAACAGAGCAGCAAAAAGTAAAAAGAATCTTTAAAAAATGAGAATCATTTAAGGACCTTTAGGACAACATGAAGCATAAATATCTTAATCATCGAGGTACCGAAGGAAAAGTCAGAGAGCAAGATACTGGAAACCTATATGAAGACATAACGAACAAAAACTTCCCTAACCTGGTGAAGGAAAAAGACACAATTCCAGGAAGCATAGACAGTACCATACATTTTGGACCAAAAGAGGCGCACGCCAAGACATAACGTAATTACAATTGCAAAGCTTAAAGACAAGGAGAGAATCTTAAAAAACACAAGAGAAAAGAAGTTAGTTACTTAGAAGGGAGCTCTGATAAGACTGTCATCTACTTTCTCAACAAAAACACTTCAGGCCAGAAGGGGTAGGCGTGAAATATTCAAAGTAATGAAAAGCAAGGACCTAAAACCAAGGCTACTTCACCCAGCAAGGGTATCATTTCAACCTAAATTGTTACCACCAAAGCAGTATTACAACAAATGTTAAAAGGAAAAAAAGGATGAGGAAGGAGAGGAGGAGAAAGAAGAGGAAGGAAAAGAAAGGAGGAGGAGGAGGAAGAGGGGGAGTAGTGAGGGAGGAGGAGAATGAGGGAAGAGGAGGTGGATGAAAGAAGAGGAGTAGGAAGGAGGAGGAAGCTACCTAACACAGCAACCTAATCCAGCTACTTAACCCAGCAAGGCTATTAGAATAGGAAAAGAGATACAGAATTCTCAGAAATGAAAATGCTTTAAGGAGTTCATCGCCACCAAAACGATATTACAAGATATGTTAAAAAGACTTCTTTATGAAGAAGAAAAACAGTAAAAAATATGAATAATAAAATTAGAATAACCACATCTATCAGTAATTAATTTAAGTGTAAATGGATTAAATGCTCCAATAAAAAGACAAAGGGTGGCTGAATGGATAAGAAAACAAGACTCATACATATGCTGCCTATAAGAGACCCCCTCCAGATAAAAAGACACACTGACTGAAAGTAAAAGGAGAAAAATGTTATTTCATGCGAATGGAAATAAAAAAAAAAAAGCTGGAGTGGTAATACTAAATCAGACAAAACAGACTTTAAAGCAAAGGTTATCTAATAAGAGACAAGCAAGGACCCAATAATTCCACTTCTCAGTATTTATCCAAACAAGCACAAAACTCTAACTCAAAAAGACTTTTGCATCCCTATGTTCACTGCAGCATTATTTGCAATACCTAAGACATGGAAGCAACCTAAGTGTCCACTGATAGACAAACAGATAAGAAAAGATGTAGTACTATATACAATGGAATATTAACCAAAATAAATAAAATCTTGCCATTAGCAACAATATGGATGGGTCTAGAGGGCATTATATAAGTGAAATAAGTCAGATGAAAAAAGAGAAATACCATATAATTTCACTTATATGTGGAATAAAGAACAAAATAAATGAACAAACAAACAAAACAGAAACAAACTCATAGGTACAGAGGATACTCTGATGGTTGCCAAATGCAAGGGAGGTGGGACAGATGGGTGAAAAGGGGGGAGGGATTAAGATTTACAAATTGCCAGTTATAAAAATAGTCACAGGGATGTAAAGTACAGCATAGGGAGTATTGTCAATAATATTGTAAGAACTATGTATGGTGGTTGGAAGGGGCAGGGGAGAGCAATGGCGGGGGGCAGGAATGGGGACAAATATACCTGAACAAAAATAAAAATAAAATATATAACACTCTAAAATATGAAACCAGGCACAGCTCCATGTTGCCAACAACACACAATATGATGAGTACAACATACTGTCATTTTATTAGGGCTGGGTTACAAAGAGGACAGTGAGAGCCACGAGGAATCCAGCTGTACTAAAAGAAGCAGTTACTGGAGCAGTCAAGCAAGGGAGGTAGGCACAGTTTTTGGCAAGAGGATGCACCATGATAGAGAAAAGGCAAGAAGGAGACTCACCCTAAGGAAGGCCCAGAAATTCTTAGGAGGCAGATGTGGGGTGCATTTGCAGGCTACAATGATCACGTGGTTTCCTCTGGTGGGTTTGCACATCAACATGGAATAGAGAAGAGGGTCATGTCATCCTATCAGCGAAACATGAAGCTGACATGAGCTTCATTTCAATGCTCAGAAGCATCTCAATCCTTCAGAGAGCAAAGGAATATGTGTCCAAAGGGTTCATGTATGTCAGAGACATGCCTCCTCAGAGTGGGACTCCCCTGTGTCTCCAGGTTGGCAGTCCCCTGCCCTTCCCAGGGACAAAGCCTCTACACCTCTATCCCTGGTGCTTCACTGATCCCTAAAGCCTTTCCTATCCCAAATGTCAGATTTCCATGGAGATAGGCTGATTGGGAACTAGTGATATTGCTGACAATCCTGATACCCAACAGACCCCACCACCCTGGGGCAGATGATCTCAGGGCACACAATGGTCTGAATACTTTCACCACTCGGACCCCATATGAAGGATGTCTTGTCCACCCACAGTTACCCAGAAGAGTCATCAATACCTATAGATGCCCAGCTGATTCTTAGGGAATTGCCTGGGAGAACAGTTGGCCATCTGACCTCCTGTCCAGGAAGCCCCATGTCTTTCGGACAGCTGTCTGTCAGACCAACAACACACCTTTGAAAGTTCTGCTCTGCACAGCTGTCTAACAGGCCAAACCAGCTAGGGGCCACCATGCCAGAACCACACAAATGCTAAAGAAGAGTCCACCTGCCTTAGGTACGTGTAGCCCTTAACCCATCTGCATGAAGAAGAGCCAGAAACAAACATTTACGGCGATTCTTTGGCCCTAAAGAAAGGACCAACCTGATTAAGAGAAATGTAATGCTTCAGAATGACCAGGACCCACGCACACATACAAGGATCCACAGCCCCAGATGCCCCACTTACTATTCACATCAAGTCTCCCAAACATAGACGCACCAATGCCTGAATATTCTTGCTTCACACACGCATGCATCCAAATGCACACATTGGCAGTGTGTTGGTGAATGCTCAATAATACTGTCAGGAGGATATAGGAAGGACTTCATTTGTGGTGTTTATCACAAATATTCCCAGCATGATTAACTTGAAGCTACCCACCTGATGAACACACAGCCTGGAAGACACATGCACTACCAACTGTCCCAAGATAGTATGAGCCATTCCAGTGCACCTCATCCCCTTTCATACAGTAGTGTGCACACAATCCACTTACACCCTGGATATGTAAACAAAAATTAACATATATAAGCACACACAGATTTATTTATTTCTTTTAAAGATTTTATTCATTTATGTTTAGAGAGAGGGAAGGGAGGGAGAAAGAGAGGGAGAGAAACATCAATGTGAGAGAAACTTTGATTGGTCACCTGTCCCATGTGCCCAGAACGGGGACCGAAACCGCAATCAAGGCACGAGCCCTGACAGGAAATCATACTGGCGACCTTTCACTTTGCGAGATGACGTCAAACCCACTGAGTCATATATAAACACAAATATACATGTCTACCCTCACTGAATATAGAGATAGACCACCTATCCTACCTTGATTGTTACATATAAAACCCTAATCATACTGAATATTCACATGCTAATCTGCAACTATATTTACACAAACAACATGGGTCTGAATACAAATGTACAACCAACATACCACCCAGATGTACACAATGAATACCTGAACACACAGTCTCTCTAAAACCACCAAATGCAGATTTATGCCATGGGCCACTGCCCCCACCAAAGATCCATATGCAATTTTATGGCCCTAAAAACACATACTCCATGATTCCTGAACACACCACACACACCCACATGATCTACAAAGACTCTTGATTTCCAAACACACAAAGTGAACTCTCACACCCCCAACAATACACACACCTTAAGTTCCAGGAACTCAAAAATATACCCAGCAACAAACAACCTGTACTTATCAAATACATATAAGTCCACTTCACAAACACTGAGAAGACACATACAAGCAACACCACCAAAATTCTGCAAGCATTACATTCTGGAATAGACACAAAGAGGACCCCAAATCTTCGGATACACTCACACACCCCAAATGCGCACCCGCAAACCACTCATGAATACACACCTCATGTGCTCAGATAGATACATGCAAAACACAAAAACACTGAAAATCCCTCAACCCCCACTAATACACATACACAATTCTCACATCTATGGAAACACACACACAGGCAAATGTCCGCAACCCGAAAATAAACAGATCCCTCAAGCACTTCACATTATCCATCTCTTCAGAATACAATCTCATCACTTCTTGCCTTCAATATAAATATTTTTCTCTAGCCTAATCCTGAATAGACACAGACCACTGCTTACTACCTACTACCAAACACACGTGGAAACACTCTAGTATTCGCCAAAGAAATACACCATTGAGTACTCCTAACAATCCCATGTACCCTATGAACAAACTGATAATTCACCCATCTGGTGATAAACTGGAAACACAAAGCAGTATACATGGGCAAGACACGTAGAAATATCTCCACCAAATCATATAAGCAGCAACTTCAAAATACTAAATTATCTCTAGCTAAAAAAAGTCAGCTCTCACATCCACAAGTACTAATAAATGACCATACCACACACTTCTAATACATATGAACACGATTCTCCCACTCTCCTCTATGAACACAGAAACCCATCTCTCCATCAAATACACAAACAGCCACGCCTCAAAATATAAAAGCCTAGTAACAGCCCCTTACTGAAAAATGTAAACACATAGCTCCAGCAAATATTCCTTCGAACACCCATGCCCCTTGAAGATACACGCAAACTCAATACACACACAACTCTACACAGGCCCCCAATATGCACACAGTTACTGAGGGCACTACAAATATGAACATCCATCACGCTCTACTGTATCTCCCAAATACACATATTGCCACACTACCTGCATATACATACCCCCACGCTCCCAAATTCTCACACAGAACTGACTCTTCCATCTTGCACAATACAGAATCACACAAACACTTCATCACACTCGCATATACAACATCTACCAGTCATAAAATAGTCTCAGATTTGCCCTCTACACACTGACACAGAAATAGACAGCTCCGGAAAAATCACAAAAATACATGTAACCATACAACATGCCCTGAATACACAATGGTTCTTCTACATTTCCCAAACACAAAACAAAATGATTATATCCCCAAGCTGATGAACACAAGCACTTTTCCCAACATTGCCCATATGCGAAGGCTCAGATAATCCTTTCAAATAGGTCATTAGAGAAATCCCCAAATTCAGAGGAGGAAAAAATCCAGGTAAACATCTCCTCAAACACATTACAAACACCTAAAGGTCGACTCCTTGAGGGTATAACTGCGATAGATCCTACACCCTCTCAAAAAACACACACAACCTCCCTGTAATCACAAATATCTACCCACAAAACAAACTCACACATTTGAATACATATCAGATTCCCACCAACCAAGAAATGAACCCATACGTTTTAATTAATGTATCAGATTCCTACCAACCCCCAAACGAACCCACATATTTGCTTACGCGATATTGGATGCCCACCAACCAATTAAATACGCACAAGCCCCATCTATGCTTGCAATCCCATGTTTTGGCAACACACTGCATTACTACTAGATCCAGCAACGTCGCTCACCTCATTGACAAGAGTGCAGTTTGAGCGAAATTGTTGGTCGAGATTTTCACACTAACAAGGAAGGCATTAGTGAAACTGTGAGGAAGTAGGCGAGAGCTTCCCCCGTTTGCACTCGTTTTCAAGGACTTGGGCTACTTCTTGCTGAACCGGAGACGATGTTCAGATGGAAGAACATCCATCTGATGGTCCATCGATGGAAGAACTGCCCCAGAGCTCTCGTATTATTCTGAATGTAGGGGACACAATGACCCGTGGAGTTCAATCCCTCACACGCTTATTATCAGACCGGCCACTCACTAAACAGACTCTGCAGCCCGTTCCCAGCCTTGCCAATCCCCTGGTGTAACCACCACCGGAAGTGAGCTGTGTGGGGGTAGGAAAACAGACCTGGGTCACAAACAGCCCACAGCTTGAACAACACTGAAGAACCCTGACGCCTGAGTGGACAAAAAGTCCGCCCATCCCCTACCTCATGGTTTATATAACCAACTCTGAAAGATGCCATAGCAGTCCAGGGACCCAGCCAAGATGGCCGTTGGGCACCCTGCAGCCCGGCTTGCGCATGCGCACCTACAGGTCCAACCACCGCAACAAACGCTGGGAGCCGCTGCAGGACCTCCCAGGACGTTGGGAGACGCTGGTCCAGAGCCCCAGTGGGCATGCGCGTATGTCCTAGCGCGAGGTCCCCTGGAACGTGGGACTCCCTCTGAAGCATCTTAGAGAAAGTACAACTGGATTTAGTACGGCTGTATTCCTCCCTCTCCTCCTCTTCTTCCTCCTCGTCCTGCTCCACCTCTTCCTCCCCTTCCTCCTCTTCCTTCTACTCCTCTATCTTCTCCTCAGGAAGCTCTCTGACTAGCGAGTATAAAATATGAACGCAGTGCTTTAAAATTGCAACTGTGCAGGTTTAAATACCACCCTTGTGGAAGAGTTTTGGAGAGGTCTTCCTAAAGCACTTATCCACAAATTGGCGCAAGTGCCTTCGCACCCTGTGGACTGGATTTGTGTGGATTCTGAAAACAGTAGGTCCTCAATCCTACCAAGTCTGGATGTTCCATTTCACAATTCTGGCCAAGAATTGTAGACCTGGGAAACACTCTAAGACATGCCTTCGCCTCATTCCATTGCTACACTTTTTCAAACCCATTTACTAAACTAGAATATTTGTCTTAGTGTATTTACTTGGTACATGAAAGTTTTTCAATACATAATGATTCATCAATGTTCCCTTTGCAAGACTTTTGTTACAACATTGATCAAGATTTGGCAGTCTGGGAACAATTTCACTCACCTGTCCCTCCTTTTTAAATATTACTTTGCAGACTTTCAGTTGGCAATACAAAACATATCTATAGTAGCAGAACCAACTTGGGGACTTGAGTTTCTCATACTTTTCAAAGAAACTGCCACCATCATCAGATCCTCTTTGTGGTCATTTGCAAGATGAGACCATTTCTTGCTCCACAGGATAACTCTGAAGACCAGTCGCATCTAAGAACACTAAGCTTCTCCAAGTGCATAGATGAAAACTCCACAAGACACAGCATGGTACCTTGCCATTCCTCTAATGCTCAGGGTTTCCCCATGATAAAAGTTCAAGTCCTGAGAAATATCTTCAAGTTGTTTCTCCTTTCAATCCCCACAGTAGTTTTTTTAAATAAAATCTACCATGATTTTGCCTGAATTGCTCTCATCTCATCTTCTCATCTTCTGAGTCAACCTTTCCTTGTCCAGGTGGGAGGGTGGTGGTGGTGGTGGTGGCCAGAAATGTCTTAAGCGCCATAGAGAACCTTTTTCAGGGAATGTTCACAGTGTGCAACAGCCCTTCGCCCTACCATCAGTAGGAACTCTGCTGCTACTGCAAGGAGTGAAGCTTGTCTCCCAAGAGATATGGTCACAATCCCCCAAGTCATCACCCCTCATCTCCCTTGACCAATTTCCAAACAATCCTCTCCTTTCACAGCACAAAACACAAATGCTCGTGCAGATAATTTTGACAGTGATAAACTGACATTTATGCACAATATGAAAATAAGAATCAAACAACTTTTTCTAAGGAGTGCTACCATGATTCACATACAGATGTAGGCTAGAGGGTCTTCTCCTGATGGACTGGAGCAAAGGGGATGGTTCTTAAGGCTGGGCTGGCTGCAGTCTCTAGAACTTCCAGCACTGGACAGTACTTGGGACCACAGCACTGTTTCCTAAAGAATGACATGTATGTGCTGGATCTGCTGAGAAACTCCTAATTTCAACTCCTGGGCTCCATGTGGCCATACATAAGTATTTATTATTTTTTCAGGTTATACATTTGAATTTTATTCAGAAAGTGAAGCCTGTGTTGAAGTAAGTCAAGAGCCAGATAAGAAGCAGGTTGAGGGAACCCAACCCAGGTTGATGGATCAAGAACCGAAATAAGGGAACATCAAGTAAAGCCTTTGTGCCATGAACCTAAAAAAATCCATGTGTAAATAGCCTAAAGAAGCACACACCATTTCTGTTGTTGTTTAATACTTGAAAGGAACTTCTGGTTCTTGCCTACCTGCCAGAGCCCTCCATGGAATATCTGCCCTCCCCCCTGCCTCACCACACTCCAGCCTACCAGCCCTCAGCCCCTCCCCCGCTGCGGAATGTCTAGAGCCCTACATTCTGCTGTTTAAATTCAAACTCTTCCCTCCACTGGATGCTGAGCATCTGTTGGAGCAGGTCACTCTCTAGTTCCTGTACTTGAATTTTCTCATTGTGGAGGCTACGCAGCAGCAGTGGTCAGTGTCTCAGCCTGCAAGGATGACTTCTGAAGGAGGTAAGCCTGTAGGTCCAAGGGGGGATTGTATTAGAGACAGGGCTGTCCCTCAAAACTTGGGATTAAAATGTGACAGTTCGATTGGGGAAACATAGTCCAGACTGAAGGAGAGGAAGGAGAGAGCACTGAACCTCCACAGACCTGTCACCTAGGGAGGCTGGGAACCAAAGGAAACCTGTGATGGCAATGGGCAGAAGGGCTCCGGAGAGGTGGATCAGGGTGACTGGGGGAAATGCCTGGGTGTGGAGAAAGGACAGCGGCAGGCACATGCATTCTGTCTAGAGGGGAGACAAGCCACTTCGACGTGTGTGTGTGGAGTAGAGGGTTATGTCAGGTGGTGACACAGGGAGGGTCACAGGAAAGCCTAGCCCTGTGTCCCGTTCTTCAGGCACCTGAAGCTTGCCCCACAGTATCTTTCTAAGGGACTTGAATTCAGTGTATTAGAGCTAATGGGGGCAGTGAGAAGCGGTGGTGTGAGACAAAAAGTTGTCCAGCGGGGCTGGCTGTGGCCAAGTCTACAATGAAATGTCCTCCCTGAGGGTGAGGTTGGAAGGTACTTCAACTGCTGCAGCCCAGAGCTTCTCCGTTCCTTCCAGCCCACAGCTCACTTCTCCTCAGCCCAGGGAGCTGTTTGTTGTCTTGGATTCCACAGGGGCAGGGCAGCCAGGTCACTTGCACCACGATAGGGCTCTGTTCTTTGACTTGTCCTCAATTGTTCCCCCTCTGTGGCAAGTCAGTTCGTCAAAGGGTTTGCTTATATTCCACATCACTGCTTCACGGACAGAAAACACACGTGGAGCATGGTTGGTTTGCCCATGGAACGTCTGTGAAGGCTATTCCTTTTTTAAAGGGGGCAAGGGGAGTAACACAGAAGCAGGAGGACGATCTTCTGTATCTTGAGGAAGTGTCCCAGGACACCTGTCCTGAGTATATATTAGGGGCACGTGATGTGTAGCTTCTTTTCCCACTTAGAGTGCGCGTGAGGTCCTCTGAACAGGCATGTTTTCCAGACAATTTTACCCCACTGACACCTGGCACACGCGTCTTCACTTTCTATTGCTGGGAGTTGGCAAGGGTAGGACCACAGACAGTCTGCACTCCCGTGACCCATGGAACCTTCTGGAAACCCATGGACAGCCCCAATGTTCTCCGTCCCCTGGCCTTTTTCTAATTCTCTGCAGCCATTGCAGGCCGTGAAATGACAGAATCTGAGGGACACAATGCCTACGTCCCAGATCACTCTCCTGGGAATAGAGCTTCCAAGGGTGGCCGGACTCTGAGCACGAGGGCTGGAGTGACAGAACCTGGTCTGTGTTAGGTGTTTGCTGCTGTTGCTTCTGACATACATGTGCATGCTGGGCTGGTGTGCTAAGGGGTTATATCAGGGTTCCCTGTTCCTTCCTGTGGAGAGATACAACTCCAGTGTTTTTGTGTTGTTTTGCATGACCAAGAAAGGAGAGCGATGTATTTTGAGGAAAAGGAGAACAGAGATCCAGATGGGGTCCTAATATTTTGAAAACCACCTATTCACAAAGGCACTTTGGGTGCCTAGGACTTAGCTGGGAGAAGGTCACTACTGCTAGTGTGTCTGCCTAGGGTCATTTCCCACAGAGCAGATTTCTGCCCAGTGCCATGTCTTGGGAGACAGTCACTGAGGCTGGCAGGGTCGGATGCCAGGGAATCCTCAGGGCGGCCCTCGAAGTCAGCGCTGGCTGGGGCTGTTTCTCCTCAGCAGACAGTGGTCAGGGAGCCTTAGCAAATGGGGAGCAAGCACTCCAGTGGAATAATTCTCAACTGGAGGTCAGAGCATGGAAATGCCTTGAGGACATTGTCAGACTCCACATTTTCCCCCCATACAAATGGCCCTCTTCTGTTGAGACTCTTGGCTCTGATTCCCCAGTGGCTCAAAAGGAACCAGAGAAGCTCAGTCCTGTTTGCTGACTCTCGCACGGCATTCCCCACTTCCCTTTGTCTCAACAGCATCTGCAGTGCCAGGAGCAGATGTGACCGTGAACCCTGGTGCCTCCATGACTCCTTTCATGAGACTGTCCTTTCCCCAGCCAACCATTGGCCCTGAACACCGGCCTCCTGGAGAGCAGCTTCTACAGCCCCTGACACCCCCGTCATTCCCTCCTGGCTTCGCCCCAGTGCTGCCAGGTTTGCCCACTGCAGCTCTGGCATCCGGAGATGCTGGTTGTGGCCTCACTGGGACTGGGGCTTGCAACATCATGGACCAGGTCAGGTCTGAAGTGGGGCAACCACAGTCACCCCAGGCTCAGACCATCGTCCTGACGCAGGCACCCCCCAACGGGAATGCTCCAGGGGCCCTCTGTGGTGGTGCTGTGTGTCCTGCACCTCCTTTCTTGGAAGCCTCTGCAGTGGAGACAATTTTGTCTACCTTCGCCTTGGGGGGCTCCCCAGCCGGCAAGGGAGGCTGGTGTCCCAGCCTTCCTCCTCAAGCTCCACCAACAACTGCACAGCTCGCCTCCATCGACCTCCCAGTGAGCCCTTGGACTCAGCTATATGGGGCTTCTAGCAAGGGTAGCCAGGCACCTCCCAGTCCAAGGCCTTCCCAGATGACTTCTGTAACCCCAAGAACGTGTATGAGAACTTCCAACGCTGCTGTCGCTTCAAGGTCCTGGCCCGTGGGCACCTTCCCCAGAGTCCTGATGCAGAAGCTCTTTCCTGCTTTCTCATGTGAGTGCACTGGGCAGGGGCACAGGGGACTTACCTGGAGCTTTCATGTAACAGAAGAACGTGGGATGGACCCGCACGCTGGCTTATTGTCCTGGGTGCTGGAGGGAAGGTGTGAGGGTGGTGTCGCACCCAGCGCCAGGGTGCGAGTGTGGGGTCAGCCTCAAGTCCAGGTTCATGGGCTGGTGTGAGTGTGCAGCAGTAACAAGAGTAGCTGGAAAGTCTTCTCTTTGCACGCACAGACACCTCCTCCCTCACGTGCTGAGCTCATGCTGGGTGGGGAGGTGGGAACGTGTCCTCCACAGAGCGGGCTGGAGGTCAAGCTGTACACTGTGACTGACCCTGAGGTATTACAGCCCAGTGCTCCAGTCCCTGTCCCACCTGAAGCCCACCATGACGTTGGAGGAGGGAATAGGGCAGGCCATGCAGGAGTGGGATCACAAAAGCAACTATGACCGGATGACCTATTACGAGATGGCAGAAATGTGAGTCAGGGTTCTGGGTCCCGAAAGCTGTGTGCGTGTCTGGGGGTCAGGTGCTGACACAGTGTGTGTGTGTGGGGGGGGCAGTGATGGAGGCTGACTGCAGGGCAGTGTCCCATTGTGAGGGTCCTCACCAAAGGATGCTGTCAGTCAGCACAGGGTCCGCACAGCCCAGAGGCCCTTGTCCTGTCTGGACGCCTCTCCCTCACTTTTGGAGCATGGGTTCTTCTGGGTGCCCCTGTAGCTCCACCGTCCTCTGACCTTGAGCCATCCTTGCATCGACACGAAGGCTCAGGACAGGCTGGGATGCATGTGCCCAGCCCAGTGGGCTCAGACTCCAGCCAGAGGGACTGTGCAGGGCGTGTTTTCCACCAGCCCTCCTCCTGCCTCCTTGGTGGCCTGGGTCCTGAGAGCCACAAGGCCCTTGCTTTTTATCCTTCCATCAGCTGCTGCCTTTGCTGGGCTCAGGGTGGCCTCCCTCTCAGCACAGCCTGTGACTTTTTCACCCTCCAGGTTCATGGAGCTTGAGGCAGAGGACGAGATGCAGATTCAGAAGTTGCAGTTGATGAAGGGGGCACAAGGCCTACCTCCAGCAGCCCCACAAGGACCTGATCCTCTGGGACTCCCAGCCCTTGTGGCGGGCCCACAGCCAGGTATGGCAGAATGTTCCCACTGGAGTCTATGGCCAATAGCCTCAGGGGCCCAGAACAGGCCCGTGTCCCCATCCATGTCTGTCCTTTCCCTTCAAGGGGACTTTGGTCTTTCAAGTGGAGTAGCCATGAGAGGCAGGGCCTTAGCTGCCCTTGGTCACCATGGGGTCTGGACCTGGTCAACTTTTGCAACCCCTCTCCCACCTCCCTGTAAAAGGACCCAACATGAAGTCTGCTAAGATACTGGCTGGATGGGGGCTCCCTTGGAGAATCAGTTGCTCCACAGAACCTGACACATGACTTTCTTGGACACTCCCACCTGTCCTCTCCCTTCACTCAGCTTCACATGGCTTCAGGTGGTCCTGACCCAGCCATGCCCAAGCTAGTGGCTCCAAACACTGCCCTCACCATCAGATGCTTGGGATAGGGAAGCTGGAGCCCCTTACACTTCGTCCTTTTCCTCTCTGTCCCAGTATGTATTCCCATGGAGGGTGTACCCAGGTTCCAGGGCACCTGCAGACCCCAGGGGTCCCAGGAGACCGAGACATCCGATGAGATCCCCCCTGAGGCCGTGCAAGAGTACATGGACATCATGGATGAGCTGGAGGGGCTGGTCCACTCAGCCACGGGGGACAAAGGTGGAGAACAGGAAGAGGACAAAAAGAACTCCCAGCAGGGACAAAATGAGACCTACCTGGACCTGGGTCTCCTGAACTACATTGAATACCTGTGTTACCAGGAAGACTATGTCACCAAGGTGGGTTGGCTCAGAGTTCCGGGGTCGACAAGATTCCAGGGAGTGGCCCTCTAGCACCCAGACGTGGGATGTATGTGTGTGTGTGGTGTGCTGTGTGTGCATGTGTGGGCTTGCCCTTTTGTGTTTGTATGTGTCTGTGCTCTTGTGTGAGTGTATGTAGCTGAGGACCAAGAGAGTGTAAAACACCCACCTTGTACAAGAGGATGGGGTGGATCTTTGCTTTTCCACTTTTCCTCAAGGTCCTGCCAACACACACAGGTTACTCACAGTCTCTTCCTTCTGTCCCAGGTGGAGGCCATTCCTGACCAACTCCTGAAACAAGTGGTTTCCATGGAAGCAGCGCTGGACTTCTTGCCTGAAGCTGAAAAGTTGGCACAAGAGTTAGGACTCCCTCCTGTCCAGGTGAGCCAGGGTAAGGAGGGAACTTAGGAAAATGGGAGAGAACTCTAGGTGAGCCATGGGAGGGAAGGACCCCAGGTGATAGAGGATGGAGAAAATCCAGGTACGAGAGGGGATGGAGCGGCCCTAGGTGAGTCAGGAAGGGAGGGACTCCAGGTAGATGAGGGGTTAGGGGACCTGGGTGAGCCATGGGAGGGAGCACCTGGTAAACCAGAGCCAGGAGCAACCCAGAACAGGGGTGCATATGACTCTGTCCACCCCACCCCTGCCTATAGGCATGGCATGCGAAGGGGCCACCTCTGGGCTTTGAGCAGTGCAGGATGGCAAGAAAGAGAGGACTACAAAAAGAAGAGAGTGATAGGAAGGAGAGTTAGGGGAGCCCAGAAGGGGATGGAAGGACACAAAGCTGGGAATATGGCACAGGAAGATGGCAAGAGAGCCACGTGTCTGTTTTAGATTTGAGTCACAGTGTACCCCACCCTGCTCTCCTCCTCTCAATGCCATTGTCCCATAACCCATGCACCTCCGTCTCTCACTCACCTGTGTGGAGACAATCACTTTCCTCTTCCTCCCAGCTGGTAGAGAAGCGAATCCTGGCCTGGAAGGTGGAGGAGGGTTTGCAGGCACCCCCGAGTCATGGTGCACCCCTGCTGGGCTCAAGTCCTTTGGAGTCTGCAGCCAGCCAAGAGGCCCAGAAGTGTGCCCCCAGCCCCCAGCTGGGCACCAGTGACAAAGCCTACCCACCAGAGACTGACTTCAAGGGCCGTGAAAAGCAAGGTGGAGGAGATGCCCACCTGACCAGCCCCAAAGCCTTTGCTGGCTCATCAGGACATCAGGAGTGCCCACCACTGAGGGCTCCATGCCTCTCCCCTGCTCCCCAGGAGCACAGGCACACTTCCTCTAGGCTGGGGCCCAGGGATGCCTCCACTCCCAGAGAGACCCCTCTTGTTAGGGGAACTCTTGGTCCAGTGGGCAGGTCCAGTGAGAATGAGGAGGACCTCCCCAGCCTGGCCTTCCTCATGGCCTCTCCTAAGAACCTGCTGCCCTGTACTCTCTCTCTGAGTCCTGTCTCTGCCCCAGGCCTTTCCTGCCCTGGAGGTCGGGGACGCTGGCCAGCTGGCCAGTCCCAGTCCCAAAAGAGAAAGCGTGACCAGTCTGTCCCAGGGAGTTGGAGGAAGAGGAACTGCAGCTACTATGGAGCAGTGGCATGTCCCTCCTACTGACAGCCTCAGACAAGATGGGGGTGCCCAGACCAGAAGTGACCTGGCTGTTACCCAGAGGACCCAAGGGCTCATTTCTCTTCCAAGGGCTGACCCTGGCTGTTCTACTGACATGGGAGGGAGGGTGGTAGGTGAGGAGGGAGGCCTGGAATAATAGGGTGGGGGTGGGGCTGGGCAAAGGTGGTGTGGGGGTGGGTTGGGAGAGCAGCAGCTTTGGGGCATTGTGTATCAATTAGGAATAAAGATGGTTTTGTTGGAAATGCTCGGAAGGCTGCTTTCTGCATACCCAGGTCTGCGCAGTTTCTCGTGAGGGGCACCAAGAGGAAAAGAAGATGTGGAGGTCATGGGTGCCATGGATTCTCAGGTGACACTTCTGTCCCTGCTTCCAGTTTGATGGGGATGCCCTCCGACTGCTCCTGGGAGCACACTGATCCCTGCTCCTCAGGGAGCCTTCCCATCACCCCTACTCCCAAGGCCAGACTTAGGTGCCAGGCTTCCTGGGGCCTCTCTTCTTTATCTGTACCCTGAACCTTCTAGGGATGGGCAGCTGCTTTGGAGACCTTAAGCCCTCTTGGCCATGAACCAGTTTTCTGGGACGGACTGGAGTCAGCCTTGTCTTTAGGGAGCTTCACTCTGCTTCCCAGAAGCAGTCAGGCCACGAGGCCACCCAATTCTCAGCTCTTCCAGGGTTTCCTGTGTGAGTGGTCTGACTGGAGAGGAAAAGGCTTGGCTTCAGGGGACAGGCTGCCTGCCTCTGTGCCTGGTTGCAGGAGAAGCGTCCTCCAGTGTCTGTGGG
>PVJI01013578.1:0-47213 GCA_004026765.1 Micronycteris hirsuta
TTTATATGCTAGCTATTTTTTCTCAATCTAGTTAGAGGCTAATTAGTTTTACTGATCTATTCAAATAATCATCTTCTAATTTCTTTAACTTTCTCTATTTTCTAAGTTCAATATTAGTTATTTTTCTTCTTTACTATCTTCTTTCTTCTAAGTTGTGTTTAATTTACTCTCTTGTTTCTTGAGGTGTCAAGTTTTATTACGTCATTGGTTTTTAGATCTTTATTTTCTTCTAGGATACCTATTTAATGTTATAAATTTCTTTTTAAGCATTTATATTTTGTATTTTTGTTTTTATAAAAAATATAGTTATTTTTGTAATTTATCTATTGATCTATGGACTATCTAGAGGTATTTTGTTTTATTTTGTTTTGTTGTTTTAAATAGAATTTCCTTTTTGTTGTTGTTGTGGTTTTTTTTTAATTTATTTTTAAAGAGAGGGAAAGGAAGGGAGAAAGAGAGGGAGAGAAACTTCAATGTGTTGTCTCTTGTATGCCCCTTACTGGGGACCTGGCTGACAACCCAGGGATATGCCCTAACTGGGAATTGAACTGGTGACCCCTTGGTTTGCAGGCCGGCACTCAATTCACTGAGCCACACCAGCCAGGGTTAGAGGTGTTTTTAATATTCAAAATAATTGAGGTTTTCTTAGTTGTCTTATTGCTATTCATTTCTAATTCAATTCTATTGTGTTCAGGGAACACACTCTACATGACTTTACTCTTTTCACATCTTTTAATGGTCTACAATATGACCAATCCTGTTAAATATCCAATCTACATCCAAGAAAGAACAGGTATGCCATAGGTTTTGGATGTACTACTCCACAAATATCAATTAGGTCAAGGCTGTGGTTTACATCTTTCAGAACTTTCATGCCTTTGCTGATTGTTTTCCCTAGTCATCCTATCATTTGCTTAGAAAGGGTATTGAATTTATTTTCTATTGCTGCTGTAAAACAATTATCACAAAATTAGAGTCTTAAAACAATATCCATTTATTATCTCACAGTTCTGTAGGTCATAAGTTCAGGCACAGCATGGCTCAGCTGTTTCTCTGCTCTGGGTTTTACAAGGCCAAGCAGCACACTGCAGGGCTATGTTCCTTTCCAGATGCTCTGGGCATTAACCCACTACCAAGCTCATTTAGGTCAGTAGAAGAATTCATTTCCATGTTGTCATAGGACTGAGGTCTCCCACCTTACTGGCTGTCATACAGAGGTTTTTGCTAAATTATTTTTTATCCTTACCTGAAAACATGACTACTGATTTTAGAGAGAGAGGTAGAGAAACATCAATATGAGAGAGAAACATCAATCAACTGCCTCTCATTTCTGCCCCTACCAGGGAGCAAACCCACAACATAGGCATGTGCCCTAAGTGGGAATCGAACCCATGACCTTTTGGTTTATGGGACAGTAATCCAACCAACTGAGCCACACTGGCCAGAACCAGAGGCTTTTAAAGTGATTCCTTGGTTCGTTTCTTCCTTTCCCCATCTTGAAAGCCAGCAATGACATTTCAAGTACTCACTTTTAGATCTCTTTGACCTTCCCTTTTGCCTCATCTCTTCTCTGTCTTCTTTTGCTGACATATTTTTCTAGTTAACTTTTCTGCCTTCTTCTTTTGCTTTTAAGGTCTTGTGTAATTACATTGGGCTCACCTGCATAAGCTAGGGTATCTCCCTAATTAGTAATCTTAGTTACATCTGCATGCATATATTTGGTACATTTCATAGCAGGACATAGGTTAATGTGTTTGATTGTTTAACCAGGGGACAGAAATCTTGGGAAATTGCTAGAAGTCTATCTACCATGGTTGCTAACAGCTCTAATCATTATGTGGGTTTTTCTATTCCTCCCTTTAATTCTGTTATTTTTGAGGCATGTGCCTTTTTTAACTTAATCTTCACTGTATTGTTTCCATTATCATTTAGTCACCTTATATCATCCTGACCCCAGCAATCATCACATCGTTATCCATGTCCATGAGTTCTACCTTTTTGCTCAATCCCTCCAATCCCTCATCTCCTCCCCACCAGCTGTCGTCCTGCTCTCCATGTAGGAGTCCACCCGCACCCCTGCTTTGCTCAGTTTGTTCATTAGGTTCCACATACAAGCAAAATCATCTTATTTGTCTTTCTCTGACTGGCTTATTTAACTTAGAATAATGTTCTCCAGGTCTATCCAAACAGTCTCGAAGGGTAAGATTTTTCTTCTTTTTTACAGTCAAGTAGTATTCCATTGCGTAAATGTCCCATTATTACTTTATCCACTCATCTACTGATGGACACAGGCTACTTCCACATCTTGGCCATTGTAAATAACTCTTCAATGAACATAGAGGCGCTTAGGTTCTTTTGGATTAGTTCTTGGGATCCTTTGGCTATATTACTAGCAGTGGAATCGCTGAGTCAAAAGGAAGATTCATTTTTAAGTTTTGAGGTGTCTCCATACTTAAGTGTTTTTTGTGGTGGTTTCACCAGTCTATAGTCTCACCAACAGTGCAAAAGTGTTCCCTTTTCTCCACATCCTCACCAGCATTTGTTGTTTGTTACTTTATTGATGATAGCCATTCTGACAGGTGTGAGATGGTATCTCATTGTGGTTTTAATTTGTGGTTCTCTGATGATTAGTGATATTGAGCATCTTTTCATATGTCTATTGGACCTACCCTTCTTTGGAGAAGTGTCTATTCAGGTCCTTTGCCCACTTTTTAATTGGGTTGTTTGTTTTTTGTTGTTGAGTTTTATAAGTTCTTTAAAGATGTTTTATATTAATCCCTTATCATATATATCCACAAATATGTTCTCCTGTTCTGAGAGTTGTCTTTTTATTTTATTGATTTCCTTTGCTGTGCAAAAAACTTTTTAGCTTGATGAGGTCCTATTTGTTTATTTTTTTTCTTTTGTTTCCCTTGCCTGGGAAGATATATATGATAAAATATTACTACAAGTGATGTCTGAGATTTTGCTGCCTATGTTTTCTTCCACAATTTTTTATGGTTTCAGGTCTAAGAATTAAGTCTTTGATCCATTTCAAATTTATTCTTGGGTTTGGTGTAACAAGTAGTCTAGTTTCATTTTTCTGTGTGTATCTGTCCAATTTTCCTGACACCATTTATTGAATAAACTATATCCCATTGCATGTGCTTGCTCCCTCTGTCAAATATTAATTGACTTTAAGGTTAGGGTTTCTTTCCGCGCTCTCCATTCTGTTCCATTGACCTATGTGTCTGCTTTTATGCCAACACCATGCTGTTTTAATTACTATGGCCTTGTAGTATAGTTACATATCAGGTAGTGTGATTCCTTCAACTTTGCTCTTCTTTCTTGGGATCACTGTTGCTATACAGGGCCTTTTGTGGTAAAACTCTCAGTGAAGTGGGATTTACGTAATAAAGCCACATGTGACAAACCCACTGCCAGCATCATACTCAACAGGTGAAAACTACAAGTGTTTGCCTTAAGATTAGGAACAAGACAGGGATGTCCACTTTCACCTCTCTTATTCAAATAGTAGTGGAAGTCCTAGCCACAGCTATCAAACAAGAAGAAGAAATAAATTGCATCCAAATTAGACAGGGAGAAGTAAAACTGTCTTCATTTGCAGGTGACATGATACAGTACATGGAGAACCCCAAAGATTCCACCAAGAAACCAGTAGAACTGATAAATCAATTCAGCAAAGTAGCAGGATACAAAATTATTATCCAGAAATCAATTGCATTTTTGTATTCCAATAGCAAACTAACAGAGGGGAAATTAAGGAAACAATTCCATTCATAATTGCTACAAAAAGAATTAAATACCTAGAAATATGTTGGTAAATCTAGTGAAGGATGTAAGGACAATTTTCATAAAATGGCAGCAGTGTAAGATACTGAAGAAAAGAATAGAATAAGATACAAATAAGTGGAAGCACATACTGTGTTCATGGATGGGAAGAATTAATAGCATTAAAATGCCCATACTACCCAAAGCAATTTATAGATTCAACACAGTTCCTATCAAGTTTCCAATGATGTATTTCATAGAACTAGAACAAATATTTCACAAATTTATATGGATGTACCTTAAAGCATCCTTATTAGGCTATGTGCATTTATCTCTTCTTTATGAATTAACACTTTTATCTAAGTGAAACTCTAGAAGTATGTTTTTTCTTCAAATTTAATTTATGTGACATTTACCCTTTCTTTTCTTTATATTTCTTATTCTTACTCTCTGTATGACCGACTGTTTTTCAATCAATTTTCTTACAGCATTACTGTGCCTTTTATTTAAAAACATTTATCTCATAGTATATAGCTGTATTATAATTTTTTTAAGTCTAGTCTCACAAGACAGTGAGGTTTCTGGGGAAAAAGTTGGCAGGTGGTTCTTTTAGGAATTCTAAAAGCAACATGCTAGCTCACATGTGGCCTTTAAACATTTCTGAAAAACCCAGCTTTTTAAAAAAGAAATTTATTTATTTATTTTTAGAGAAGGGAAAGGAGGGAGAAAGAGAGGGAGAGAAAAGTCAACATGTGGTTGCCCCCTACTGGAGACCTGGCCTGCAACCCAGGCATCTGTCCTGCCTGATTGGGAATCAAAATTGGCAACCCTTTGGTTTGCAGTCTGATGCTCAATCCTTAAGCCACACCAGCCAGGGCTAAAAACCCAGCTTTGTCTGTTTTGTTTTGTTTTGTTTTTAATCTCTTTTTGTAAGCAGTTCCCACCTTCATTCACTACTCCTCTAAAATAAAAGCAAACTTGAGCCTCTTCTCTACCAGGAGAGGCTGATGACCTGCTTGAATTCCTTTACCTTTCTATGAATCCTAAATTTTTTAAAGTGATGACGTGACTTATGTTTCTAGCCAATGGAGTAAAAGAGATCAAGTTTACCTTCTCACCTCAGATGACAGTTTCCAGGACATTGGACATCTGGCTTTGGAAGACAGTATTCCCTGAGAGATAGGAAACAGATGAATCCTACAATTTCACAAGCTAAATTCCTGAAGACAGTGTCAGACAGCATTGCATGTAAGAAGAATCCAGGGAAAGCCCTGTGGTACAGATCAGTTGAGGACTAAATCATAGTAAAAACTACAGTGTAACTGAAGAATAACTACAATGTCACAGATCAAAACAGGAACACAGAGAAGGTAATATTCTGATAAATGTGTATAGTCTTATATACTTATAGTGAATATAAGATAGGATAATTAATAAAGTGCACTTCCAGCTATAAAACTTAGAAAAATAACAACAGAATAAATCTAAAGATGGGAGAAGAAAGGATTGAAAAGATAATAAAAATTAAGAACACATAGATATAATAGAAAGACTTAATAAAAACAGAATTCAATATTTGAAAGAAACTAATAATGTAAACAAATCTCTGGAAAATTTGTTCATAAAAACAGAGAAGATTCTTATATAATCAATATTAATTATTATAAGTAATATTTGATAAAAATTTAGTCACATATGTGTATAAATTTTAAAATGCTTAGTAAACTGAAAATGGGATTACCTACTTTCCTTTAGGTAATCCTATGTATATACAAAAAGCCTACAAATAATTCTTTCAAATATTACTTCAATCATTAGAAGCATTCCCTATACAAATCAGAAAGACAATAATAAATTCATTCCACTATCACAATTTCTGTTCCATATCCTGAAAACCCTTTCCAATGTAGCTAAAAAAGAAACAAACAAAACAATAAAATTTTTGGAAGGAAAAAATAAAACTACTTAGAGAAAACCAAATAATGGCTGATTATTAGGATTAATGCTAAAGTGTTGCTAGGTAGCTCTGTCTATGATTGATTTATGTTATAAGCAATATAATTAAAAAATTATTTACTGTAGCAACAAGAATAAAATATATTTAGAGATAATTTTAACAAAAGATATTCAACATCTTAATATAGATAAGTCCAAAGGTGGAAGCAGTGGGGGAGGTAGGGATGGCTGGGGTAGGGGTAGGGAGGTGTGGGGGGTAAATGCAGACAACTGTACTTGAACAACAATAAAATAAGAAAAAGTAAATAAATAAAACAATGAAATAAATAAATAAATGTAATGATGTAGTGACAACAACAAAAATAAAGGGCAAAAAAGAAAAAAGAAAATTAAAAATACCTTAAAAAGTGAAAAGGTACTTTATTCATTGAAAGAAAGATTTATTATATTAAAGTTATCAATTCTACTCAAATTAATCTTTAGATTTCATTTAATTTCATAATTTCAGGCAAAATCTCAATAAGATATTTCTAGGTAATTGACCAGGTTATGCAAACATGTATATGAAAAAAAGAAAAAAAACATAGAAGAACCAAAAATACCTGGAAGAATATTATGATGATATGATTTTTCCCCCTGCTAATTAGCAAAATATTATAAATCTAGTTAATTGATACCATTTGGTTGTCGTAAAATAATAGTAAAAATTTATCAATAAAATGACATAGGGTATAGAAACAGTTACACATGTATTAACACTTTATAATGTTGTATTACATATTCCTAGAAAATGATGAACTCAACAATAAATAGTGCTGAGCCCACTGGCTACGTAATAGAAAAAAAAATAAGTAAAATTTGATACTAAATTTTATGTGCAAAATTATCAAATTTTTAAATGGAAAATACAAAACTTTATGAACTTAGAAAAGAATACTTTAACAAGACATACAATAACTGGAAAAATATTGATAAATTCACCTAAAATTAAGGGTATCCATTTATATAAAAACACCATACGTTCCTAAAAAGTAGTCACAGAATGGAAGATTTTGCAACTCACATACAAAAATTAGTAATAATTAGATCAGGAAATGAGTGGAAAGTGGACTAGAAATAGAACAGAAATTTCACATAAGAGAAAACACAACAGAAATAAATATAAGAAAAAATAATGAGATAATTATGACCAATCAAAAAATAATTTAGGTCTAACAATGAAACACATTTTCTCATACATTAGGCTGGCAAAATATAAGAAGTCTGGAATACAGCTGATATTGGTAAAAATGTAGAACATCTGGAATACTTATACCATGCTGATGATTGTGTCAATTGGTACAATTACTTCAAAATTTAAACACACATAGCAAACAACTTGCTATTTTCTCTAAGAGGTATAAACAATACAAAAAACCTTGCCCTGTTTTACTAGGTAATATGTAAAAGAACATTCAAACTAGCATTGTTACCAAGAACAATAAATCATGATCATATATAGATGAATGTATAAGCAGTGCTACATTCACTTAATGAAATATCTACAAATAGGAAAAAATAAATGAACAATGTTATACACATTTTAAAATAGATGAATTTTAGCAATATAATTTTGAAGGAATGAAGCAAGATCACAGAAAAGGGGAATCAGACTATGTTAATTTTGAAAAGAATAAACAGTCCAAATAATATTTAAAAATAATTTTATATGCAATGCAAATCTGTGAAAAACAAAAAGTAAAATAATGATAAACACAAAATTCAGTTTAGCTATCACTCTAAAGCATGCAGAAAGAAACAGGTTGGGAATGGAGCTCACAGGTGTTTTTACTAGTCCTTGCAACTTTCTATTTTCTTAATAATTGAAGGGTGAATTCATGGGTATAACACCTACTACTATTTAAAAGTTTCTAGATATCTTCCAGCCAGGATGGAGGCATAGGTAGATACGCTTCACTTCCTCACATAACCAAAAGAAGGACAACAACAAATTTAAAAACAAAACAACCAGAACTGCCAGAAAACTGAACTGTATAGAAGTCCGACAAGCAAGGAGTTAAAGAAGAAACATTCATTCAGACTGGTAGGAGGGGCAGAGATGGGCAGCTGGGGTAGAGAGGATGATGGCAAGGCAGCAGATCGGGCAGGTATGGCAGTGGCTGGAGGACTGGGTGGTCCCACATTCATGTGCAGGTAAAGTGGGAGGAACAACTGGGGAATGAGCCAGACAGTACAGCCCAGGGTTCCAACATGGGGAAATAAAGTCTCAAAACCTCTGACTGAAAAAACCTGTGGGGGTTGCAGTGGCAGGAGAAACTCAACCTCACAAGAGAGTTCATTGGAGAGACCCACAGGGTCCTAGAACACATGCAAACCCATCTACCAGGAAATCAGCACCAGAAGGGACCAATTTGCTAGTGGGTAGCAGGGGAAGTGAGTGGAAGTGGGGCGAGAGCTGAGCAAGTAGCATTGTTCCCTCTCTGACCCCTCCCCCACATACAGTGCCACAATGCAGCAATGTGGGTTCCCCACCTTGTGCTGAGACAAAGAAATATTTCCCAAATGAAAGAATGGATCAAAACTCCAGTAATTGAACTAAGCAATGAAATGGTAGTCAACCTATGAGATGCAGAATTCAAAACACTGGTAATCAGGATACTCATAGAAATGGTTGAGTATGGTCCCAAAATATAAGAAAAACTGAAGGCTATACAAAGTGAAATAAAGGAAAATGTACAGGGAAGCAAAAGTGATGGGAAGGAAACCAGGACTCAAATCAATGGTATGGAACAGAAGGAAGAAACAAACATTCAACTGAATGAAGAAACAAGAATTCAAAAAAATGAGGAGAGGCTTAGGAACCTCTGGGACAACTTTAAGCACTCCAACATCTGAATCATAGGGATTCCAGCAGGAGAAGAGGAAGAGCAAGAAATTGAAAACTTATTTGAAAAAATAATGTTGGAAAACTTCCCCAGTCTGGAGAAGGAAATAGATTTCCAGGAAGTCCAGAAGAACCAGAGAGTCCCAAAGAGGTTGGACCCAAGGAGGAATACACCAAGGCACATCATAATTAAATTACCCAAGATTAAAGATAAGGAGAGAATAGTAAAAGCAGCAAGAGGAAAGGAGACAGTTACCTATAAAGGAGTGCCCATAAGACTATCAGCTGATTTCTCAAAAGAAAACTTGTAGGCAAAAAGGGACTGGAAGGAAGTACTGTATTTGAAATCATGAAAGGCAAGGACCTATATCCAAGATTACTCTATCCAGCAAAGCTATCATTTAGAATAGAAGGGCAGATAAAGTGCTTCTGAGATAAGGTCAAGTTAAAGGAGTTCATCATCACCAAGCCCTTATTATATGAAATGTTAAAGGGACTTATCTAAGAAAAAGAAGATCAAAACTATAAATAGATAAATGACAGCAAACTCAAACTATCAACAACTAAACCTAAAAAAACAAAAACAAAAACTAAGCAAACAACTAGAACAGGAACAGAATCACAGAAATGGAGATCACAGGGAGAGTTATGAGCTGGGAGGGGGAGGGAAGATTGGGGAAAGGTACAGGGAATAAATGGTAGGTACAAAATACACAGGGGGAGGTTAAGAACAGTATAGGAAATGAGAAGCCAAATTTACATGTATGACCCATGGACATGATCTGAAGAGGGGGGAATGCTGGTGGAAGGTTGGTACAGGGTGGAGGGAGATAAAGGGGAAAAAATTTGACAACTGTAATAGTATAATCAATAAAATATACTTTAAAAATCAATCAATAAATTAGACAATTAAAAAATAAAAATAAAAACTTTTAAAAGGTGGTTTTTACATTTCCAATATTACCTAATAAAATATAATATTTTCTAAGTTATACACTTAAGTAGAAAAACTAAAATGCACAACTAGAAATCATCAAAACAACTCTATTTCTTCCACATCATTTTGTCTCAATGTAAAATTAGAAATATCAAAGTACTTATGTAATTTACCTCGTAGATAGTCAATGTGAAATGGTTTCTTAATTAATCATTTACTCCTATCTTCAGTAATTGAATAAGCATTGTAAGTCAACAAAATAAACAATGTTAAATTTTGAGTGAAGCATGATTTGAACCAATGTAAATCCATGTTAAACAAGAGTGAGCTTCACTAGACTTTTCAAGTCATTTGTAGACTTAGCCATCGCTTAGCTATACTCTTTTTGTCTCTGAGACAAACTTTGAGAAATGGTGCAAAAGAAAATTGACATTTGTTCTTTATGTATTTATATTTACTGGTTGTTATAGAAGTGTTGCATTTATAGAGACGGCAATATCCTATCTTAATAATTTATGACATGTCTCAACCTACATCACTTTACCTACTAGAAACAATTCCAAATACCAAAGCAGAACCAAGGTCAGAGATTTACTACATTAATTATTGTAAATAACAATGTTCTTAGATTTCAGACAAAAGTTAAAAAGTTTCAGCCTCTTACTGATGCACTGCCTCTCAGTTCAGAGGTTAGTCTTCAGTGCCTGCCCCATGACAATGAATTGGACAAGTTAAGCGCATCTTCTTCACACTGAGAGGGCATTAAACTCTGTCAGTAAAGGGTGCTGGAGGAACATCTCAGGGATATTCTCTCTCTGGCTCTGGTGTCCTGACTTGTTGATTCCCTTCTTCCAGCTCCATGGTCAGTCAGTGAAGATGCAGGTGGGTCATCATACACTACGAAACCCTGCCTGGTCATGTCAAGAGTACAGAGACCTCATTAAGCGTGCAGCTCTGGCCCAGGGTCAGTGCCCACCTTTCTACCATCCTCACAGACCCTGTATACTCCAGTCCCACAGAGGGACTCTGAGTCGCTCTGCATGATTGCCCATCATGCTTGGTCACCTGTACCCCAAACCAGTTTCCTGCATGCCTTGGAAACTCTTCCCCAGATCACCTAGCGAACTTCACTATCCATTGGGCTGCAATCACATCATCATCAAGGCCTCAGCCGCAGCCCTGGACTGGGCGTCCTCTCAAGTCTGTGCTTCCCTGGATGCACTTCTTCGGCCCTAGGAAATGCTTTAACATCTTTACATCTTTATAGTTACTCTTCCATGGTTTAATAATTACTATTATGTTTTCTTCAATTAACGTCTGTGATTTCTGTCTCCACATTGGAGAACAATACTTTCAGCAACTAAGGAATTAATTCCACTTGACTTCAGTTTCAGAACATTTCTCCTCCTTCAGATAGCTTTTATTAACTTTGTTGGATTTGGTTACTTTAGTAACTCACAACGAGAATTGTGAAGGCTAAATAAATAAATAAGCTGAATTACAAAGGCTAACAATAACAGACTTGGAGGGGATTACTACTGTGGATAGTGTTTGCAATAAAGAAGGCTAGCTTTAAACATTTGGGACTTGGTAGGTGAAGAAAAGAGGGCTCTGTAACTGTTTTGAGCAGAACAACAATCTACCCAAGACCAAGTCTAGCAGAAGAAACCATTCTGAAGCATTTAGGGAAGTAAGGAAAGCTACCTTTTATGGCATGCATCTGAAAGAAGTTGTAATGAATGATAACTTGTCAAGTGGGAAAAGGAATATCCTAATTTATATGAGTATTGGATTAGGAAAAGTTGGTGGAAAAGATTCAAATATTTATGTTTTCATATTAGCTCATTTCCATACTTATCGTAACTGCAAGGTCTTTTGTTTAGCTCCAGTATAGTATGGAAATGCACAAATTCCTTCGGAGAAATCCCAGATCACTTGTGACTCCTAATTAACCCTTCCTTACCGTAAGATTACAGAAGCATCTCACTGAAATTTCTCTCTAGGGTTAACCTTATTATTCATGAAGCTTTTTACCCTGGCAATCTTTATACATTTTCTACCACTGAAAACCAATTAAAAATTCTTGCATATTTTCTCTTGCAAGTCATTTACAATAACACTATTTGGGAGGGTTTTTTTTTTTCTTTTATAAGGATTGGCGGTAGAGTGTCTTTTATTAAAAAACATAAATTCTCTGAAAGACTCAATATACCCCTAGGAAAATGCCAATGCTGAAACACTTTAAAAATCCTGCAGTTGACTAGAAATGACATTTAAACTAAAGGCCCAGAGAGATTTGACAGTGCTCTCTCGAAAGCATTATGACAGGAACTGCTTTAGTCCTATGAATTTTATATGAACAACATTTTTTTTTACTAGAAATGACAGCTGGAGATAGATTCTGTTATTACAGAAAAGTACAGACATGTCCTTTTAGTTCAAAATGAAAATGGCCATTAGTGATAGATAAATGTTTTTTTCCCCCTTTACCTCATCTGTTTAAAGTTATTAACCCTCAGGGTAAGTATGTCTAAAATGTAAATAAGTTTATTTTTCCAAAGCAAATGTAATTATTTAATAAGATGATATGTCAGAGATTTAGCTAACTCCTACAAATCAGCACAGTGCCACTCTACTTTATAATGAAACAAAATTAGAATTGTCCTGCACTCTATTTTTCATGGACTTCCCTAGTTAATAACGTCTCCTATGCCTTGCAGTTCAGAAGGATGTAACTGACCAAGAACGGAAAAGAAAAAATTGACAAAGAAAACATACTATACTTAGAATATAAAATGGGAATTAAATATCCAAAAGAAATATTTTAAGTAATGTGAATTTTTCCCTCTAAAAATAACTAGCACAAATTTTATGTTTAAATAGCGACAGTAGGAAAGCGGCACCCCTTTGTCTGAAATACGCATGAATACATCCCAGAGGAGTTATATTTCACCATACAAATGACTAGACCAAAAGCAAGCACCCCAAATTCTGTAACAATAGGAACTGTCCTATTCTGAAAATATCTGCCTAATGTTTGATTTCTCACCATTTCTGATGTAAATTTTTAGCGTTTATACCAGCACGTTTTCTATCTGAGGGTTGATAAAGTTATCCAAATCAGATCCATAGCTACTATTTTTATAAATGGAAGCGTTTTTTTTCTTTTCATGCTTTGCATTTTGTATTCTCTAAGCTGAGTCTGCATTTTCTCTTCTGAATTATATGAAACCAGCTTTTCTTTCTTATTTGTAAAACTGGTGAGGTCATGATGAATTTCAAGAATGAATTCTCAAACAATTCCAGATATTATCTTCAAGAGGACATATGAATAGAGAGGTAGTTTGAAGAAATTCACTTACAATGGATCTGAAATTTGTTTGAAAGCTTTCTAGTAAATATATAGTTATATTATTTGTCAGTAATATTAGGAAATGGCTTTGATGATTTTAAAATGTGTTTTTGTAACTAATATACAATGGATAACTCAAATAGTAATAGCAAATGCATATATAGTGATTTTAAAAGCATATTTTTAAAGCACTCAGCTAATTCCACTTAGTTTTAATTAAACAAAAACATATGAATCTAAAATTTTAATGGTTTCTCTACTCAATAGATAAGAAACAAGTGGAAAGTTTCATGGGCACGCAAGTGTTTGTTCTTAGACCTCTTCTTTACCTACAATATCCTATTTAGTAATCTCATCTATTATTACAGACGTCATCTGTGTGATGATAATTCCTAAATTCACATTTTTAGCATGGACAACTTTCCAAAAATCTAGACTTGCAGCCCCAACACACTAGTCACCATCATCCTTTTAATATCTAACTTGCACGTCAAACTGCATGGGCTCCAAACTGGGCACCCGCAGACTAGCGCATCTCCGTCAGTGACAGCCATCTCTTTCAATTTGCTCAAGTGAGGAAAAAAGGAAGTCATCTTTGAATCCCTTTTTAAAAATAGCCTCCCTTCCCCCAGCTACTTCATCAGGTAATATATTGGGTTCATTTTCAAAATATAACCAAGTTTTACTACTTCCAATACTGAAAATCAAATCTGTCTTGAATTGTTGAATTAGCCTCATATCCAACACCTTGCTTTCATTCTTGCTCCCCTAAAACATATTGAAATCCAGGCAATTTTGTAAAAATGTAAGTTAGATCAAATTACTCTTCTGCTGAGAATGATATACTTACTACCTTTTTTTTAATAATAAAAACTTAAATTGTTACAACAGTATAAGTTCTCACAATCTCACCCAACTTTATATTTCTGACCTCATCTATGTGTACCTGTTACAAGGACGCTGATGTCCTCTAGCCTCGGGCTCTTTTTCCTCCGGGAACATATTTTCCTCAGACACCTGCAAGAGTCATTCCCTTTCCTCCTTCAAGTCTTTGTGTAGTTGCCTTTTTCTTGAGAGGCTCATCTGCCCACCCTATTTAAGGTTGTTCAGAATTGCAAGTCCACACTCTGACTTTGTTCACAATTTATCACTTTCTAACATTTAATACAATTAATTTGTTATTAGGTTTATTATTTGTTATCTTTATTCTCCTTCCAACACTCCCCTACTACAATAGGAATTTCAAGGATACAAAGATAATTCATTTTGAGCCTATATTATCTGGAATAATGCCTGCAAATGATGCTTAATACGTATTGGTGAAATAAATGAATAGACACTTTGTGAATTATATTATACTTATCAGGGCAATAACATGTCTAGTTAAGGGTGAATAGATAAAACTAAAATCCAGAATAATTAATATGGGTTGTAACACTTAGCAGTATAAGCATTAAAGTAAGAAAAAAAAGTATTCCATAATCAAATGTACTATTTACTCGGTATAAATCTTTTGGAACCTTAGCTTTATCACTTTCATAATGGAAGCAATAGATTGTAGCTGATGATATGGAGTATTGATGGAATATCAGGACATTGTCCTGGTAACACACAATTTCTATCTAGGTGCAGATGTGTGGGAAAAATACTATTCATTTACCCCTGAAAGTAAATTTAGATCACGTAAAGCACTTGAAGACATGTTGAGTTATATGCATTTGCAAAGGCATAGCCCTCTTGCCACTAGTCAGAATGCTCGTAACATTAAAATAGTTCAGATGCCTGATTTTAAATGACTCTTGCTGTACAGAGTGAGCGAGAATTAGAAGTCACGGGCAGTGATCACATATAGCGATCATGTTAAGTGTGAAGTTGTTTTTCTGCTATTTAGCTCCCCTTTCCTTTTTTATAAAAATCGTTGAGGCCATCGTATGGGACATGAAAGCTTTATGCAACTGTCTACCATACTAAGTATCATTTGATTATTAATGAACTTGCTTTTGGAATTGGAAAGTTTAGCCACTTGCTTCATTGTTGATGTAAATGCCAAACTCATTACATAGAAGTAGTTTGGGACTGAGCATTCAGGAAGCTTGACTAAGGTGGTGGCCACACAGGTGTTTTTATTCCAGAATGATCCCTAGAGTTTACATGTATGATTTATATAAAGCAAGTTTATGGTATTGGAATTTTAATGGTATTTACTATTTGAAATGCTACTTCATGTATTGATGCGTGTCTAGCCTCTTTCACTAAACATCATGAAATGTACGCATATACTACATTATATAAATATTTTCACTTATTTTCATTATTGCATAGTATCTCATTGAATGGATTACTAAAATTTCTTCACCCATGCAACTCTTGATAGATATTTGGTTTATTTCAAGTTTAAAATAATGCTTCTGGCCCTGGCTGGGTGGCTTAGTTGGTTGGAGCATTGTCACCATACACCGAAAGGTTGTGGGTTAGATTCCCAGTCAGGGCACATACCTATGTTGCAGGTTCAATCCCTGGTCAGAGCACATTCTGCAAGCAGCCAATAGATGTTTCTCTCTCACATCAATGTCTCTCTCTCTCTCCCCCACTTCCTCTCTCTCTAAAATCAATAAACGTATCCCCTCAGGAGAAGTTTCAAATATTATGCTTTTGTATTTTGGTGAATATGTATATGCATTTATCTCTAGTGTATATCTAGGAATAGTAGATTTAACTGTAAGAGATAACCCCAAATTTTATTCTACAGTGAAGATACACAGACACACACACACACATATCCATCCCCCATAGTAATATATTAGAGTTAAAACATTACTAGTATTATCCTCGCTTAGTATTATCCAACACTTATAGTATCCAACACTTAGTATTATCAATCATTTTTAATTTAGAACTGCTGGGGACTGTTGTATTGTTGTTTTAATTTTTCCCTTCCTGAATATCAATATATCTGAAAAATGTTTGTATAAATATTTTCTATTTGTATATCCCCTTTGCCTGATACAATATTGACATCACCAACATCAGTTCATCTTTTGTCCAATATTGTACTATCTGACTTCTTATTATCAATATGTAGGAGTTCTTTATATTTTTTATATAAATTCTTTGTACGATATTTATTGGCAAATACCTCCTCCCATTCTGTAGCATACCTCTTCATTCTAATAGTGTTTGTTTATGTACGCGCTTCTTAAACTTCAATATCATACAGTTCCTCGCAGTTGGTTCTATTTGTGCATGGCTTAAGAAATTTTCACATACCTCAAAACCATGAAGATACATTCATCTATATGATATTTTAGAAATTTTATTACTATATCTTTCATGGTAAGTTTAAACTATAAATGTGGGGACATGTATTAGAGTCAGCAAATATAAGCCGTTCTCTCAAAAGTATTTTTTGTTGTTTTTGAAAAGAGAGAAATAAGAAAATAGCAAAAGAGAGTAAAATTTCTATGACTGTTTATTGGTGTGTTTGTTTTATTGACTGATTATTCCAGAGATGAGAGCTTGTTGTCGGCTTATAGGAAGGATCAAGCAGAGAGAGAGAAATTAACGGTATAAGCAAAAAATGACACATGAAAGACTGAAGTCCTTGGGAAGGTGAAGGATGAGGAGTAGGAACCCATTACCAAGCACAGAGGATTTCCATTGACAAGAGCATGGTGTTTTCTTGCCAAAGAATGAGAAGGGAAATATACACATGGACACCGTGGGAAGAGGAGACAACTCCTATCCAAGTACTTTTATTTCCTCAATAAAGTATGAAGCAACATTATTAGCTGAGAGAGGATGGTAACAGCAGGATTTTAATGGGAAAAAGATATTAAATGATATAGCTGTTTCAGAAAATGGGGATATGAGTTATTGCCTTTACTCACTGTTCATAGCCCCACATAATTTACACTTTCCCGTGGGTGTTATTAAGTGTGTGTGTGTGTGTGTAGAATAAATAGGGTAAATTTAAAAGAATTTAGATTTGTTTTGATAACTGATTTCTTATCCACTGTCTGTAGCATCACGTATATCTTTCCAGGATGGATAATACTTTCTATTCTCAAGAGAAGATTTATCAAAGTAAAAATGATGGGTTGAAACATGTATGAACTTGAAGCGAAGGATAATGGTGCTTTTGACCCAGAACCATGCTAAAGTGCAATGAGAACTGGTTATGATTTACCACTGTGATGTAAGTCCTTACACCATGACCTGCTGGCCCAGCAAGCACTATCAAGTGAACCGTGGCAACAAGGTAATTTCCTACCAGTGTGAAAGTCACATATTAAAAAGTTCTGGGCTTTTTCTGTACAACTGGGCTATAGCAACTTCAAACTTCTGCAGCAGATGGAAAACATTAAGAAACATAAATAGATTTTTTTAAAGGATCTCCCAAGGAAATCTTAAACATAAAAATTACAAATTGCAACTCAAATATCTTTAGGGTTTTTGTATTTTGCTTATACTTGAGATATGGCATAGAGTGTTGCTTCAGAATTTGTTTCAATTTGCTTTTCTTCCTTAGTATCACAAACCATCAGGATTATAAAATTATCCTAAAATCACATAATAGAAGAGAATTTAAAAGCATAGTAAACTTTATACAAGAGAATGAAGGAGATATATTTCTATTCAATTTGAGATAAAACAGAGCCTAGAAAATATTTTATTTTTTCTTTATTTGCTTACTTTGTTTTGTAAGTTTTCTTGATTTCTATCTTGATTCTTTTTGCTCACTTCTTTCTTTTATCTTGAATTCTTGCTGGATCATTAAGTATAAATCTATAGGTTAAGTCTCAGATATATACTGAATCTTGAGAACTGAAAAAAATAATTCACTTCTTCCCTTTCACTCTTTTTTATCTCTTATCTCCTTATTTCTTCATCCTAATAATTAATTTGGACAAAAAAAAACGTGCCAAACCCTATAATTATCTCTCATATCATGTAGTTAAAGAGTAAAAATGACAAATGCCCCAACATACAGACATTTCACTAACTTTAGAACTCACTAATTTATTTCTAATATAAAATATTTACTAAGGGGTAACGTCATGATAGAAATGAAAATAGTAATGAGTTTCCCGCAGCTATAGCTAGGATCATTTAGTGGCTTGAGGCAGTAAAAAAGTCTGTAGTTTTTTGTTTTTCTAGAATTATGTGTAGCTGTAATCATACAGTATATAGTTTTTGTAGTTTGGATTCTTTCTTTAGCAATATGCACTGAAGGCTTACCAGGCCTTTTCATAGTTTGATAGCTCATTTCTTTTCACCACTGAATAATACTCTACTACATGTATGTATCACAGTTTGGTTATCCATTCACCTGTTGAAAGATAATCTTAATTGTTCCAATTATGGCAATTATTAATAAAGCTGCTATTAACATCTGTCTCCACTGATATGCAAAAGGCATGAGTTTTCAATACATTTGGGTAATAGCTGAGAGAGCTGATGTATGGATCATATCATAAGCCTACGTTTAGCTATGTAAGAAACTGCCAAACTGTCTCCCAAACCAGCTGTAGCATTTTGCGTTTTGCATTCCCACCAGCAATGAATGAGAATTCCTATTGATCTATCCTCTTCAGCGTGTGGTGGCATTGTCAGTGTTTTAGATTTTAGCCATTCCAATAGGTATGCAGTGACATCTGCGTTGTTTTTATTTGCAATGCCTTTAATGACATGTGATGCTGAGCATTTTTCATAGGTCTTACCATCTGTGTATCTTCTTTGAAGAGACATCTATCAGATCTTCTGGCATATTTTGAATAGGGTTGTTTTTTATTGTTGAATTTTTAGTTCTTTGTATAATTATATCACAGGTGCTTTATCAGGTATGTGTTTTTGCAAATATTTTCTTTTTTTTATTGTTGTTCAAGTATAGTCATCTCCATTTTCCTGCCACCACTTTCCCCTGTCCCAACCACCACCACTTTCCACCCTCACTCCTTCCTACCTTTGACTTTGTCCATATGTCCTTTTTACGTGTTCCTTGATGGCCCTTCCTTTTCGTTCCCCTGTTGTCCCCCTCCCCCCTCCTCTAGTTACTGGTAGTTTGTTCTTTATTTCATTGTCTCTGGTTATATTTGCTTGCTTGTTTGTTTTGTTGATTAGGTTCCACTTATAGGTGAGATCATATGAAATTTGTCTTTTATCACCTGGCTTATTTCACTTAGCATAATGCTCTCCAGTTCCATCCATGCTGTCGCAAAGGGTACAAACTCCTTCTTTCTCTCTGCTGCATAGAATTCCATTGTGTAAATGTACCATAGTTTTGAATCCACTCATTTACTGATGGGCACTTAGGTTGCTTCCAGCACTTGGCTATTGTAAATTGTGCTGTTATGAACATCGGGGTGCATATGTTCTTTTGAATTGGCGTTTCAGGATTCTTAGGGTATAAACCCAGTAGTGGAATTGCTGGGTCGAAAGGCAGTTCCATTTTCATTTTTCTGAGGAAGTTCCATACTGTTTTCCACAGTGTCTGCACCAGTCTGCATTCCTGCCAACAGTGCACTAGGGTTTCCTTTTCTCCACACCCTTGCCAGCTCTTGTTTGTTGATTTGGTTATGATGGCCATTCTGACTGGTGTGAAGTGGTATCTCATTGTGGTTTTAATTTGCATCTCTCTGATAGCTAGTGACGCTGAGCATCTTTTCATATGTCGCTGGGTCCTCTGTATGTCCTCCTGGACAAGTGTCTGTTCAGGTCCTTTGCCCATTTTTTAATTGGATTGTTTGTCTTCCTAGAGCGGAGTCATGTGAGTTCTTATATCATAAATATTTTCTTGATGGCTTGTTTTTGCATTCTAATAGCAGTGTCTTTTTCAGAGTAACTTTTGTAATTTTAATACAGTCCAACTATCAATTATTTTCATGAATTACTATTTTAGTGTATCTAAAAATTTTTCTAAACCATAGGTCACCTAGATTTTCTCTTGAGTTAACTTCCAGAAGTTTTGTTCTTTTCTATTTTACATTAAGTACATAATCCATTTTGAGTTAATTTTTGTGAACAATATAAAGTCTGTGTTTATATTAATTTTCTTGCATGTGGATACCCAATTGTTTCAGTATCATTTGTTGAAAAGACTATATTTCTCAGTTGAATTTCCTTTTCCCCTTTGCCAAAGATTAGTTGATTGCATTAGCATGGATATATTTCTGAGCTCTCTACTCTGTTCAGAATGCGTATCTGTCTTCCACCAACACCACATTGTCCTAATTACTGAGGTTTTATAGTAAGTTTTGAAGTTGGGTAATGTCAGTCCTCTGAGTTTGTTCTTCATTGTCTTGGCTATTCTGGGCCTTTGCCTTTCAATACAAATTTTAGAATCAGTTTGTCAATATTAACAAAAAACTCTCTGGGATTCAGTTTAGATTATATTAATCTAAAAATCAATTTGGGAAGAATCAAATATTAATAATATTGAGTTCACCTGTTCATGAACAAGAAGTATCTCTTTCCTTTATATAGTTGATTTCTTTCATCAGAATTTTGAAGTTCTCTTCATAAATGTATTGTAAATATTTGTTGTATTTGTAGCAAGTATTTATTTGGTGATAATGAAATGATGTGTTTTCAACTTCAAATTTCAATCGTTTATTGATGGTTACATTCATTTCCTAGGGTTTTCATAACAAAATATCATAAACTGGGTATCTTATGATAACAGAATTCAATTTGCTCACAGCTAGAAATGAAATCAAGATAAAATTAGGAATGAAGGAAATGAAGGTGTTGGCAGGACCATGTTCTCCTGGAGACTGTAGACAAAAATCAGTTCCTTGCTTGTTGCTCCTAGCTTCTAGTGGCTTCCAGTAATTCTCCCCATTCTTGGCTTGTAAAAACATCATTGCAATTTCAGTCTCTGTCTTCACATGAAATTTTTCCTGTATACATGTTCTAATTTTTCTGTTCTCATATGGACACCAGTTATAAGACATATAGGGTATACTCTAATCCAATATGACCTCAGTTTTAATTTGATTATATATGGAAAGACCGAAATATGGTCATCTTCACAGATTCTGTGGTGGGTATAAATTTTGGAGGGATATTCTCTAAGCCAGTACATTGCAGTAGAAGGAACCAAATGACTTTTGTATACTAAATTTGTATCCTGCTACATTGCTATAATTGATTATTATCTAGGACTGTTTTTCAATCAATGCCTTGAGATTTCCTATATCTACAAATATGTCATTGTAAACAAATACGATTTTATTTTGTCCTTTCTCAGACCTTTTATTTCCTTATCTTATTGGATTAGCTAGGACTTCCAGTAGAAAATTGAATGAGTGGTGAGAGGGTGAACCCTTGTCTTTTTCCCAAACTTACAGGGAATCTACCTGGTTTCTCACCACAAAGTCTGATGTTATCTGTAATTTTTCATTAATATTCATTATGCAGGTGAGAAAGTGTCCCTCTATTCCTAGTTTGCTCAGAATTTTTATTATGAATGTGTGTTGGCTTGGCCAAATGCTTTATTGCAATAATGTTTGCATTATTGATGTGATTAGATGATTTTCTTTAGCCTGTTGATATGATAGATTATATTAATTGATATTTCAATGTCAAGTCAGCCTTACATACCTGGTACTAATCCCACTATTTCATAGTGTGCTTTTTTTTACATTGAAAGATTCTATTTGCTAATTCTTTGTTGAAGATTTTTCTCTATATTCATGTGAAACATGGGCCTACAGTTTTTTTGACACTGCTTTCTTTGGTTTTGACATATGATACTGATCTCATAGAATTAGTTAGAAAGGAATCTCTATGCGTCTATTTTCTGGAATAAGTTGTAAAGAACTGATATTGTATTTTCCTTGAATGGTTGATATAATTGACTAGTTAAACCATCTGGACCTGGTGATTTCTGTTTTGGAAGATTCTAAATTACTGTTTCATTTCCTTTAATCGGTAGAGATCTATTCAGATTATGTATTATCCCTGTTTAGTTGTGATAGCCTGTATCTTTTAAGGAATTAGCCCATTTCATCATTTATCAAATTTGTGGATATAGAGTTGTTTATAACATCTCTTTATAATCTTTTTAATGTCCAAAAGATCAGTACTGATGGTACCTCCTTAATTTCTAGTATTAGTATTTTGTGTCCTCTGCATTTTTTTTTTTTTTTTGGTTAGTCTGTTTAGAGGTTTGTGAGTTTATTGATCTTTTCAAATAATGAGCTTTTGGTTTTGTTGATTTTCTCTATTGCTTTTGTGTGTTTAATTTTATTGATTTCTGCTCAAATTTGTTATTTCTTTTTTCTAGTTAGTTTAGAATTAAACTGCTCTGCTTTCCTTAGTTTCCTAAAATGCCAGTTTAGATTATCAATTTCAGATCTTTCTTTTCTAATATACGTATTCAGTGCTACAAACTTCCTGCTAGGCAGTGGTTTCACTGCATCCCACACATTTTGATATGTTGTAGTTTCATGTTCATTTAGTTTAAATATTGGATTGGTCAAAAAATTCATTTGTTTTTTTTTTCTGTAAGATGGCTCTAGTAGTGCTTAGATGTCTTTAACTTCATTTGACACAGTTTTATTGGAGTGTATTGTGACAGCTGTCATATCAACATGCATTTAAAAAAATCATAATTGGTGAATTTCTGTGTAGCCATTTTATATTGAAGATGGAAGAAAATATGCAAAATTTCCAGCATAGTATGCTTTATTATTTGAAGCAAGGTAAAAATGCAACTGAAACACAAAATAAGACTTGTGCAGTGTATAGAGAAGGTGCTGTGACTGATTGAATGTGTCAAAACTGGTTTGCAAGGTCTCATGCTGGAGATTTCTTGCTGGATGATGCTTCACAGTTGGGTAGACCAGTTGAATTTGATAGTGATCAAACCGAGACATGCCACATGGGACATAACTGACATACTCAAAGTGTTGAAATCAATAAAGTTATTGGTGAAAATGAAGAATGGGTTTTTTATTTTATGGAAAAAACTAAATGGACTTTTTGGCCAACCCAATATTTTTTAATTTCTTTTGAAACTTCTACTTTGAACTATATGTTTCTAGAATATATTGTTTAATCTACAAATATTTTTGGATTTGTATATTTTCTACTGACATTTTTATCATTTTATAATGTCTTTTATTCATTACAGATAATCATTTTTTGTGGTAAAATATTTTTGGTCTAAAGTTAACCTAGCTAACCAGCTTTTTTTCATTAATGTTAAATATTTTGGATAGTAACATCCTAATTGTATATATGTTTCCAAATATGTTCTCCCATTCTGTAGGTTGTCTTCAGTTTTGTTAATTGTTTCCTTTGCTGTGCAAAAACTTTTCAAAGTTAATGAGGAAGTATACTTCCAAACTAATGTTACAAGGCCAGCATTGCCTTGAAACCAAAGCCAGACAAAGACACAACAAGAAAAGAAAGGTATAGGCTAATATCCCTGATGAAAATTCATACCAAAATCTTCACCAAAATATTAGCCAACTGAACTCAACAGAAAATTGAAAGGAACATATACTATGATCTGGTGAAAGTTATCACCAGATGCAAGGATTTTTCAACATATATACATCAATTAATGTGAAACACTATGTTAACAAAATGAAGAATAAGAATCATATGATCCTCCCAATAGATGCAAAAAAAAAAAAGACAAAATTCAAAATTCATTCATGATAAAAACAAACTGGATATAGAGGCCATCTATTACAAACTCACATCTAACATCATGACCAACAGTGAAAAACTATAAATGTATCTTTTAAGATAGGGAACCAGACAAAGTGTCCACTTTCACCACTTCTATTCAACATAGCACTGGAAGTCCTACGCAGAGAAATCAGGAAAGAAAAATAAAACAAAAGCTGTCCAAATTGGAAAGTAAGAAGTAAAATTGTCTCTGCAGATGATGTGACCTTATATATAAAAAACCGTAAAGTTTCCACCAAAAAACAAGTTGCAGAAAATAAATTCAACATACAATAATTCATTGCCTTTCTATACACTAATAAAAAATTATCAGAAAAGGAATTTAAGGAAACAATCTCATTTACAATAGCATGAACAGAATAAAATACCTAAGAGTAAATTTAATCAAGGAAGTGAAATATCTATGTTCACTTGAATTTCTTATCTTTCTAAAACCAGATCAGACATTAACTTCCCAAGCTCATTTATCCCAAGATATCTGGGTACCTCACACATAATTTTGTTTTCCATGAATAAAACTTTCTTATAAAAGGTTGACATATATTTATTTTTATTATTACCAATATCTAATGTCTATTGAAATCTAACAATGCCATGAATTGCATAGTTTATCTCACTGGATAGTCACTATATCTTGAAAGAATGTACCAGTTCATGGTGTAATTAGAGAAGAACCGCTAGAAGATACATTACAGGGTTTGTTGTAGGATGAGTCAGTCATCAATTTATTGCCTCATAGCTCCAAATGTACCTTTTTAGTAAATGTTCTATGATAAACAAAGTAGATTAAATAAAATGGAAGCATAAAATTTCTTAATTAAAAGAGAGGAGCATAAAAATAGTATAAAATAAAAAATGAACCAGCACAATGAATTAGCAATAAAAGAATTAGCAAGATTTTAATTCAAATATACTAAAAATCACTTTATTTGTAGTTTAAATAGTTAAAAGGGAGACACTGACAAACCAGATTAAAAAAAAAAGTGTAACTAAATGCTGTCTACATGGAATTGATGATAAGTATAAACAGAGCAGATAGATTAAAAGTAAAGGGATACGATAAACTAGAGCACGCTAACACTAACTGAATGAAAGTCGGAGTAGCTACAATAATTTCACACGAAGCCAACCTCTGGACAGGGAAGATTACCAGGGACAAGAGGGGGACCACACTGTGATAAGTGGGCCAATTCTCCACTAAATACGTAACACTAAATATGGATGTATCAATCAACTGTTTTAACCATATTATCTTGGAGGAGGCATTGTGAGATCAAACCCAGATCAAGAGACTAAATGGGGAAAGTTTTATAGTTTGTTTTCCTTTCAGTTCTCTGGGAAGAACACGGTGCACCACCCAGGGTAACCCAGCTCTCAGTGGAAGGAAAGGGCAAAGCAGGGAAAGCGGCTTTAGGAATGACTAAGTTGAGTAGAATGCCACCAGGCTCTGGGGCAGCAGGGCCGTCCCTGGTTGTTTGACCTGCCTTGCGGTAATCAGGGTGGGGACATAGTGGCCCAGAGTGTAAGAACCTGACGTCTGATAAAAAAAGAGGGGCTTGGGAGCGACAGTCTCTAGCAAGGTCCTCAAAACTGGCTCAAGACAACATTTAAAGAAAAAAGAAACTATATTACACCCACAGAGTGTCTAAATACATGAGACAAAAACTGGTAGAAATAAAAGAAATAGAGAAATCTACAACTATAGTTGGGAATTTCAACAGCCTTGTCTCAATAATTGATAGATCAAGCAGGCAGAAAATCAGTAAGAATATAGATGATCTGAACAGTGCTATCTATCAAGTTGACCTAATTGACATTTACAGAGCACTCCAAACAACGACAGCGTCATACATACTATTCTCACGCTCACACACAGCATTCACCACTATGGACCCGGTTCTATGCTGTGAAACACACCTTAATTAATTTAAATAATAGAAATCATACAGAGTACATTTAAGACCATAACAGAATTAAATTTGAAATCCATAACATAGATAGATGAAAAACTCCAAGTATTTGGAAACCAAACAACAGGTATGTAAATAATCCATGGGTAAAATATGATATGTCTAAAGGAAAAATTAAATTTATTTTGAACTAAATAAAATGGGAACTGTAGCATCAAAATTTTTGGAATTCTGCTTAATCAATGCTTAGAGAAGCACATTTATAGTATTAAATGTATATATAGTAAGTCCTCATTTAATGTCATGAATAGATCCTTGGAAACTGAGATTTTAAGCAAAATGATGTATGCCCAAACTGATTTTACCATAGGCTAATAAATATAAATAAGAGTTAAGTTTCTACAGCAGATAATTGGTTACAAAAACATCACCAAGCTGCTAGATAAACATTTCTAATATTAAACATTGAAATAAATGTGAGTTGTACATACATTTAAGAAAGATCACTAAAAACAAGTAATTTAATGATTTTCCAACCCTCTATTCCAGTTCAGGAAAGCCTGAGCCCATCCCTACAACTCAGGGTACAATGTATGAACCAGCCCTGGGCAGGATGCCCTTCCATTGTAGGGTCACTCACATCCACACCCACACTCACTCAGGCAGGGACAGTTTAAACACACCAGTTCACCTAAGGTGCACATCGTTGGGATATAGATGAAACTATTACACCCAGAGAAAACCCATGCAGACATGGGGAACTTGTGCCAACCCCACACAATCACTGGCCCCCACCAGGAATCAATTATTTTCTCATCTAGATTGCAATAAAACAATGTTAAACAAAATATCATTATTCAAGTACCTGCTACATTAAAAAAGAAGAAAGATATAAAATTACTAACCTAAATTGCCATCTTATGATACAGAAAGAGTTAAACTTTCTGTAGGAAACTTTCTGTAGGAAGGAAGGTAATAAATCTTAATGCAGAAATCGATGAACTTGAAACAGGAGAAAAGAGAAAATTAGCAAAATAAAATTCTTTTTCTTTGAAAATAAAAATAGAAATCAAGATATCTCCAGGAGGAAAAGCACCAGCCCCCGAAAAAGGTAGTTGATACACATTATCAATATCAGAAATAAAACAGCTGTTTTCACCACTCATTTTATGGAAATCAATAAGATAATAAGGGAACACCATGAACTATGAGTACTATGATTATGATATTCCCATACCATAGCTACCCTCCAAAAAAAGTCAATATCAGAGAACCATAATATTGTTCAAAGACTCAAAATATCACTTCAGTTTCTCATGCACAATGTCTGAGAGTTTGATATTCAAATCAAAATATCCCCTACTTCAAAAAAAAAAAAAAAAGAGAGAGAGAGAGAGAGAATTGAGGAAAGAAGATGGCAGAGGGATGCCTAGTGTAGAATCACTAGACAGCACTCCTCACAGCCTCTGAGTGAGGAAATTAAAACTTAAAATGATTCTAACTCCACAGACCTTCTTTTTGTTTTCTTTTTTTTTTAAGATTGCTTTTTTTTTATTTTTAGAGAAAGGGGAAGGGAGGAAAAAAAAGGAAAGAAACATGAGTGTGTGGTTGCCTCTCACACACCTCCCTACTGGTGACCTGGCCCGCAACCCAGGCATGTGCCCTGACTGGGAATCAAACTGGTGACCGTTTGGTTTGCAGGCTGGTAATCAATCCACTGAGCCACACCAGCCAGGGCCTTTTTGTTTGCTTTATCATGTTGCTCTCCAAGGATCTCCCCACGGAGTAGGGGACTGAAAAATAAATAAATATAACTTATAGCTGTGATTATTCAATATAATGATGTAAGTGTAAGTGATTTAGATAGCAGGGAAGACTTTCGGTGAATAGAGAGTTTGCTTTATTTGATTCTGCAATTTCCCTGAAAGCTGATTTTGCAGCAGATTCATGTATCATAGACTGTTACAGGTTGACTTTTGTTCTCCCAAAATATTTGTTGGAGTCCTGACCTTAGGTGCCTGTGAATATGACCTTATCTGGAAACATCATCAAGGTAAGGTAAGGCTGTTAGGCTGGCTCTAATGTTATATGACTGGTGTCTTTACCAGAGGAAAATGCCATGTGATAGCAGAGGCAGAGACTGGGTGTTGCAGCTGCAAGTCAACCAATCCCGAGAATTGATGACCACCATCAGAAACTAGGAAGAGGCAAGGGAGGACTCTATCCAGAGTCTCAGAGGGAGTATTGCCCTGCTGACACCTTGATTTCAGAATTCTAGCCTCCAGATCTGTTAGAGAATGAATTTCTGTTGTTTTGATCCACCTAGCTTATGGTAATTAGTCACTGAAACCCTAGGAAATTAATGCATGGTCCAGTTAGGGCTCCAAGGCTCCGAGACAATTTTATAATGTTGGAAAGGAACAAAGTATCAATAATGACCAGAATTCTTGGTGGAAGGAACCAACCAGACAGGCCAATACAGTAGCCTAGCTACCAAAAATTCTGATAAAAGTTAAACTTAAATTCAGGGAGGTCATTAGCTCTCAAGAAGATGGTATGATCACCTTAAAGAAGAGAAGATAGCCAAGCCCTAGAAGCAGATCATCTATCCAGCGGGCAGGAATACCTGTGAGATAGGATTGTTGGGGGAGGGGTCTGTCTAAGGTAATAGTCTAGCGACTTAGAATTCCCAGGAGGAAAGAAACTGATAGAAGAGATCCAAGAAGGCAAGATTCTTTTCAGTATTAAGGTGACAAGCAAATATTGCCAATTTTCCCTAAGTGGCATAAATGATTCGTTTCTCTTTTCAAAGAGGAAAAAAGCTATACCCCCCTCCCCACATAGCTGTCATATGTGGAAACACTGGAATTGATGAGTGTGTCCTGGCAACGCGCATGATGCATAGTGGCAGGCATCACAACTGTTTGCTTTTAGTTTTTTCAAGCACAGACTGAGGGCAGTGCCCTAGCGTCTAGCGAAGTGCCTGACACACAGCATCTGCTTGATGAATGTTCACTGACTTAATGGGGACGTCTGCCAACTCCAGCACTCAGCTACTCTCTGCACATAACAGAAATTTAGAAGAACAACCTATTGATTTATTTACCCTTACTTTGCCATCTTAAATTAAACCCAGTGCATTCACAGAGAAACTGCACCGACCAAAGCAATCTGGTATGTGATTCGGATTCATTGCTGCTGTAGTCATTCAGCAGTTTTGGCACTGGTTTTTTTGTTTTTGGGGGGTTTTTTTGGTAAGCAAAACTAAAAGAATTTATTTTTGGCCATCTACATCAATCTTTATTCGGATAACTAAATGAATCATTATAAAACCCCACTGTTAAAATGGTCGATGTGGTTCAGTAACACACAGTCAGTGATTACCTGGACTTACAGTGCCTCTAGTTCTTCAACCTTGAGAGTATCGCCTCCTTTTTTTTTTTTTTTTTGTACGGGGAGGGGGGACCAGTTGACTTATATCTTGTATTTATTTGTTTTTATTGAATCTATTGGGGTGACAGTAGTTCATGAAACCTTACAGGTTTCAAGTGTACAACTCAATAAAATATCATCTGCACACTGCATAGTCCGCCCATCACCCCAAGCAAAGTCTCTTTCTATCCTCATTCTCTGCCCCTTTGCCCGCTTCCACCTACCCACCCCCACCCTGCTTTCCCTCTGGTTGTTACCACATTGCTATCTGTGTCTATGGTTTTATATATACTATATAATATGTATTATATATGCCATATATAATATATATACTTTCTTAATCCCTTTACCTTCTTGCATCCAGTCTCCCAACCCACTTCCTTGATTGGAGGTATTTGGGGCATTGAACCAGTTCCCATTTCACTATGTAAAGCAGTTCTGTGCATGCAACACTACAACAATCAGCACTTTTTAGAAAATGAAACAATTTGATAGATGGCAATGAGGAAATGCATTGTGCTGTGCTTTCAAATTAAAATTTCAGCAATAACTTTGCTTATAAATATGGGGATCTTACATACCTGTTTGCCCTAGAGGGTTTTGGTTTATACCAGATGCCTTGCTCTAACAAATAATAGCATTTGCTTTTACTCCCCAAATTATCCCTGTTTCATTGCAAATTATATGGTCACACATATTAACACCTTCTTTGAGGTTTCATAAGTGGCGAGATTCCAGCAGCCTGGGAGGAATTAGATGCAAATATACAGCCTTCCGAACGTGACAGGACAGATGAGATGTAACACACAGTGCAACTAAGAGAACAGTGAGTCAAGGACAAAGGATGGGTCGATGGAAGAACAAACAAATATAACATAGTCAGGCAGGAAGCAGACATGGGAGGTCATAAGGTGGGGTGAATAAAAAAGGACCATGGTACCAGAAGGCCTAGCAGAGTTCAAAAACAGAAAGTCAGCAAAATTTGGGAGGAAGAATGCTATATGCTACTGTTTATTGCATATCTGCTGTGTGCCAGAACCTGGGCTTAATGATGTGCATGCAAAAATGCATTAAATCCTCATATCAAGCTAGAAAATAAATATCTGTGTCTGTGTTTTATAAATAAAAATGGAAACTCACAGAGTTTAAATAATCTGCTTAATGTGTCATATGACGATACTAGTTTATGAAACCAGCTGCAACTGGTTTTCAAAACCCTGTACTCTTTAAATATGGCACTTTATGACGTTCCTCCAGGCTCAACAATTGATGAATTCTAATTCCAAGGCATTAGACTGTGTGTTACATTAAGCCTGGCACAGTTTTACAGGATTTTGTGAGAAAAAGGAGAGAAAAATCCTGGGAAACAGCAGGTAAATAATTTTCCCAAGGCTTCAGTGGGACAAGGATGGGACCAAATATAAGCAGCTTTAGTCTAGCAATAATACTCTCATCTCTGATAACTCAGAAATAAAAGATAAAGGAACTGAAGGTTTAAAAATACATATTTTTTAATCATGGTTTCAAACTTACATTGAAATTTACACATTATCAGTGGAGTCTTTATTCATATAGGTTCTACTGGGAAAATTCTATTTACTTGTCAGCTTGATATTTCCTTTTATTACTTGAAATAATTTTAAAAGGTGTGTTTGGGATTAATATTTTTCAATATGCAGGACAAAAACATAAATCTTTCCATGGTCCTTTGTTCCTTGACCACTCTCGAGGGTCTTTACACCTCAGTGCAAACCATCTTTGAGGTGTCCCCAATTTTCCCAGGACTCATCTGGCGTCTGTTTTATTTTGTTTCTAGTTTCTTCATCGAACTTCTCTTACTTTGATAACCCATAAGTACCACTCAAAGGTTCGGAAATCACCTGCCAGCCATCTTTCTATTTGAATAGTCCCTATAAAACACAGAATTTTGTCATGAGAGGAAAGAATGTGGAAGAAATTCATAGCTCTACAATATTTTTGAGAATGAAAGTGGTTCCCACTGGGGATAATCACACCTCTAGTTACCAAGCAAGTGCATTTATTGAATTTATATCACCCACAGAGCATGCACAAGTGATCGTAGAATTTACCAGGAGGAAACTCCGTCTCCTGTAAGGATTCAGACCACATATTACCTAAAATTCTCAACCATTAGGACATACCACTAGCCTCTAGTCTATTTCTTTGTGGCAGAACGGTTCCTTATGTTTTCCCTTCTTCACAGAGTTCCAATTCCGTATTCAACAAATCTTATTAACTCTATTGTCAAGTCTGACTAACTCAATTAACACCATCATCCAGGCTTTGCAACAGTGTCTTCATTGGTCCCCTGACTCTAATTTATCTTCTCTTAGGTCAGCACACTTTTTCTATGGAGGGTCAAATAGTAAATATTTCTGATTTTCCAGGCTGCATCACAGTTACTCAACTTTGCTGTAGTAGCACAAAATCAGTCTTAGTCAATGTGTAAATAATAAGTGAGGTTGTGTTGTAATAAAACGAAGCAGCCAAAGAGTCATAGTTTGATGATCTACAGGTTATGTCTCTTCTTTTCCTAAAAAAGCAAGCAGACAATATCCTGTGGCTTAGAACAAAGGCTAATATTTGGTATATACGCTCCGCGCAGCCCTTTGAGGCTCATTCCTAACATGTCTTTCCTGTCTCAGCTCCTGGTGTCTCTACCCAGTTAAACCATTACCAGGTTTACTGTCCACATAAGTATGTCCAGTCTTATTTTAAAGGGCCTCTGTATGCTCCCCCCTCTACTCTCAAGACTGCACATTTTTACACATTGGTCTTATTGATCAACCAAGTCTCAGTATAAATGGTTCTTTGGGGATCTTCCCAATCAATTTTCATTGGCTTAGCACTCACATCCTCCACTGAACGCTCAAAACACCGTGTGCAGTTCTCCTTTATAAGTTGTCATCCTGCAGTTCAGCATGTGTTTGCATCCAGAGTCCCCACGTAAATGAGCTCTTTCGCAAATCAGATGATTGTCATCTTTGACTTCACAACCTTAGCTTAATATCTGGCATGCAATTGGTACTTTGTAATACAATTAATTCAATCGATCATCATGCAAATGTATATCAAACTCCTACCGTATACATTGTTCAAGACTTTGGAAATATAGCAGTGAACAAAACAAGTAAAACTTCTGGTTTCAGGCAGCTTATGTTCTAGTAGGAAGAAAACATGTAATAAGTTAGGAAATAAAAATATAGTGTATCAGGTAATGCTAAAAATATCACAGAATAAGGTAATACAGAGTGAAGAAAAGTTCTCTTTTGTATCAAAAGTTTAAGAAAGGTTTCATGCAGGAGTTGACATATGAGCATAGTTGAATGAAGTGGGAAATTAATTCAACACCACTATAATAAATGTTGAATAAATAAATAAATTACAAGCACAGATGCATTTAAATGTCCCACAGTTTTCTGCATGCATTTGATTCTTTTCCACCTAGGTTTCTGTTTCTACCATATTGAGAAAATAAGCCAGTCATAGTTCATGATTTGGGGAGCGTCTTCAATAAACCTGAGTGATATGTAACTTACTCTCATAAGTAAGAACAAATCAATGAGGCCATGGCATCAATGTGGCCAGGGGGGCGTTATTTTCACCAGTAGGAGAAGTACAGCCTCTCCCTCACCTCACCACACAAGGGAAGTATCAGACTATCTGGAGTCATAAAACATATACCACCTCCTTCCTCAAGTGATTTACTGATTAGAACTTGATCTCCCTAAAGTGGGCCTAATTAAATTATTCAGTTCTGTTCTAGGAGCATTTTTATAATCTGCTATTATAACACTTAGTACATTGTTTTACAGTTAATTGCTTATACATATATCTTATCCATAAGTGTGGGAGCTCTTCCAAGGCAAGGTCTTCATCTTATTCACTCAGAAAATTTATCAGGATGCTTAGCACAGAGTTCCCATTAAATAGGAGTTTGTCAAATTAAATTGATGATTTGCCAGTTCAAGCTTTCTGTACACCTGCCATAACACTGAACATAAAAATAAATCCACTGGAGAAAGTTCTTTCAGTTTTTATTCAAGGACTTCTTGAAATACAACACTTAATAGAGAGATGTCTTTAAAATTTCCCTTTGTGTTTTTTTTTTAAACAAACAGTCTTAACAATAAAATGAATCTTACATCTAACTGGTACACAATAATTTACAAGTTTATTTTGAGAATAGCAAGTGTAAAACACTATAACATTGTCAGGTTTTGGACACAGAAGAAGAATCTCAATATTCTTAGATTACCAGTATTTAAAAGACACACTGCCCTGTTAGTCGAGAATATTCTTTCTTCTGTTTAATTCTACATGTAATATATTTGGCAGATTGCTGATGGGAATAAAGAGAAATAGTATTAAAGAGAAATGATTTGACTGAATTTTCTCTTTTTCTTTGACATATGAGTTCTAGAAATATTTTTCAGACTCTAAAGCTCAGGTTCAGGCTGACATATACAAAGTTCCCTTGCCTGATAGATACATTCATAGAATCTCTAACAGATACATATTCTCTTCTCACATTTTACTATAGTCCCTCATTTTGCATGTGCCGTTCAACAAATATATCATAATTATGCCATACTTTACAAGTCAATGGGAAATAAAGCCAATTTTGGAGAATATAATCATATCTCTATGAAATAATAAAATCATGAGCACTTGTACTATGTTTTCTCATTATTTATGATAAGATGCAATTGACTTCTTAGAATTGAAATAACAAAGAAAAAAGTATTAAATTATATATTGAAAAAATAAATCTTTTTTTCTGGTGTCAGGAAAAAGAAAAATATTGAAGGCAAAGCCATGGTCACTCACCCACGCAAGTCTTGGTAATCTGTTCCTAGAGAAATTCCTAGAGAAATTTTACTGTGCAACAAATTTAAATTGAAAAGAATAAACTCCTGACCAAGATGTCCGATTGAACAGAACAGAAATTGATTTTCTGGCCCAAATCATAGAATAAGCCTGATGCTATACCTTTAAAATGTTAAAAATATATCACTGAGTCTCCAGGAAATATATTAAAGGGGGAATGCCTAAGTGCCCTAAAAACAAAACAACAACAAAAAGTACCTCATAAGCATTTTGTAAACCAGGAATCAAAGCTGAGCAACCCATAAGTTACTATAACCAGGTATAAAAAACATATAAGTTGAAGGTGAAACATCTACAAAGGGAGAGTATAGGGCTGTGTGTATTAAGTAGTAAGAACAAGAACCCTTGTCTGAAGCTGGATTTCAGGAAATGATGGCTTCATATATAAATATTGGTCTAGAGTTATATTGTGGAAGTAAGGAGGAATGAAATCATGAATAATTGAAAGCCTCAGCATAAAATATAAAGTTTCGAGGTTCGATTTTGTGCAAACCATATAGTACAAAAACTGTAAGTCTGAAAATCTCACATACAATCTATTTCAGAGTCAGTGAACCCAAGGGGAAAAAAAAAAAAAAAGAGGCAGAGTTAACCAGGAAACTGTGCTCTGGTTACCTCTGCCATCCACATGACACTCCTGAGAGGTAGCCCCGTGGAATCTGAACTCTCTGAATACAAGTATGTACAACCAATGGACAGGGAGGTAATTCAATGCAAAGGAAGTCAACTATAAATAGAATAACTAGAAGGATTTATAAACTGGGAATTTGAATTACCTGAGAGGAACTTTAAAATTAATATTTGATATGTGTAAAGACATAAAGGAGTTAGTAACATCTTTAATGTAAAAAAGGGAAAATTATGGCAAGAGATCAGACAATTTTGTGAATCAATAAAGTAGAAATCTTAAGAGGATTACTAGATTTTTATTGTGTGACTTTGTGCATGTTTCTTAACCCTCTCCTAGTCAGTTTTCCAAACTGTAAGACAGGGTAACTGTGGAGTTGATGTGGGATTTAATACAGTTAAAGCACTTAAAATGGTGGCTGGTTCAGTGTAATTAGCCATTACATATTAGCACTTATTACTATTACATATGATGGCACATATGTAAAATATGAAGAGGTTAAAAGTTAGCAATTAGAAAAAAATTCTTGCATAAATTAAAATACTTTAATAGTAAAGTTGAAAACCAGAGAACAAACAATGCTGAAGGCCAATATGTTATATGTAAGACTGAAGAAATTTCAGAAAGTTTAAAACAAATAGACTTAGAATTTTAAAACATAAAAGTTTAAGTTATATAGGATTAGTTCCAGAAATGCCGGTATATCCCTAATATATATTTATATACAGAACAGAGCCAAAGAATAAGAATTTATTATAGAAACAATTTTTTTTCTCTGATTTGAGGGATTGAATGTTAACTATAATTAAAGTTTTTCTTTAAAGATTTTATTTATTTGTTTTTAGACAGAGGGGAAGGGAGGGAAAGAGAGAAACATCAATGTGTAGTTGCCTCTTGTGCACCCCCTACTGGAGGCCTGGCCCACGACCCTGACGTGTGCCCTGACTGGGAATCAAAGGGGTGACACTTTGGTTTACAGGCCAGCACTCTATCCACTGAGCCAAGCCAGTCAGGGCTCAATTCATTAAATTTTTATAACAAAATATAAAAATAAAAAATCATAGCCTAAAGATGATCAATAAAAAAATCCTACAATTGAACTACTGAATATCAGGAATATTCAAGATTTCATGAAAGAAAAAAGAAGAGCACTTATAAAGGAACAGAAATTACTTTTGATCAGCAACAATACATGTTACAGACAATGGAATAATATCTCCAAATTGCTGGCATAAAAACATTAAAATTATATGTTTAAAAGAAGAATGTATTTACACAATACCTGATCTAATTTTGTAATAATCTAAACAATGCTTCAGTGGCATGGAAATCTGCTTAGTCTCTGCTATGGAAATTATTTGGTCTGGCGTCGCATATCTGACTAGGCAATGAGAGTTAAAAAGCTTTTACATGATAATCAAGAAGTAAGGGGACCAGAACATGCCCTGAAACTGAATATTCTTGGACATCAGTATTTGGTGAACCCTATTTTCTGAGAGATTAGTTTGATGGTCAGACAGTAAACAAATGTTTGCATCACTGAATATAAAATAATAATTATGCTAAATACAATGGAGAAAAAATAAATTGCTATTAACATATAGAATACAAAAACCTGTGGTGTGGGAGTCAAACAAGGATTAAGACTAAAAGAATGTGTGGTTGTTAATTATTGGGATTAAAATGTGAAGAAGATTCAGAACTCCATATAATAAGATGAATTCCAATTTTAAAAAAGGATAACTTCATCATTTATATAAAAATGTTATTAAAAAGAAATACTATATTAATGTCAAAATTAACTTATCAAAAAGTATATCTCCATACATGAAATAGTCACTTTCTATTATTATTATTATTATTAGAACAAAGTTTCTTTCCATCCTGAAATAAGGGTAGTAGAAAAGATTCTATGAAAACCCCCTTTGACTGAACATCATAGACTATCCTATTCTCATTTTTGGCCCTTAACTGTCATCTCAAATAGACTATCAAAACATCTAAGGGAATCTAATGTCAATCTGTTCTTCCCAATCATTTCTGCATCTTAGTATGAATGCTATTCGAATAAAGTTGTCTTCAGTTTATATCATTTAATTAATGGTGAGAAGATAGGTAACTAAATCGGAAAGTCTCTTAAGTCTCTTTCATACGATAGTAATTAAAAACTCTTTAACAAAAGTTAATGGAGAATAAAGACTCTATAATTATTTCATCACCATTCTATTCTGATGTTAGCTTTTTATCTTATAACTCGAGTAATCTAATAAGTGTAAAAATAACTAGATGAACAAAGTTTGACTGATATTAAGTACAAGGCTTAGAAAAAAGTAAAATCATTTTTCTTTAGGGGTTTATTTTTTTCTTTAAGGTTCTTTAGGGAGTTTAATGCATTTTCAATTTATTTTCAAGGTTTTAAGGGTTGTTGGTTTAATTTTTGGTTGCTAGAAATTTTTCAGTCAAAATGAGGACAAGAATAATACACAGAAACGTTATTTGGTGGAGAAGGCACTTACTAACCGTACCTCTAGTGATAGGCTGATGCTAAACTGTATACTTTACAGGTTGCATTATAACAAGAGCAAGCATGTGAGTGTTCTGAATCAAGAACCTTCTGTGTCCTAAGCCCTTCAAGACAGGGCTGAGCATGATAGGTGAAGACACGGTCTATTGCTCTTTACTTTGGAAAGGCTCTTCCCTTCGTATACCCAGCCCAATTGTCAGAATATATTTCAGCAGGCAATAGATTAATTATGATTAGCTCTGATTGCGTGCGAAAAGGAATAGTCAAGCTTCCTTTCTTATGGCAGAAATAAATTTGGACAAAATGTCATTATAGAGTGCCCAAAGAATCCCCAAGGACAAGAATGAGTATGGGAGTAAATAATGACACGTTTTCAGGACACATCGCCTTGGGAATTCCTGAGACAAGTTCTTTATCATTGTTTCATTTTCTTTATGCCTGTACATAGTGTGTAGAGTGGGTGTAACCAGCCATCACAGATTAGCGGGAATACTTCTCTGTGTTGACCGAAAATTCTGTGGGCTTCTGCAATGGCTCACCATGTTTGTTCCTCAGCATAGAGGGCAGTCCCAACACTCCACTGCAAGTTAAGGCTGTCCACCACAACATTCTGTTCTTTTTCCCAGCCACCACTCACACATTCTGTAAGTAAATCTGAAAGAATGAATTTAAAATGTTGGAACTGAAAACTGCCCTCAGATAGAACAGCTGACTCCATGTTATTTTGTTTCTATGGAGTGGGCAGGATAGACTGAAGGGAATCTGACAATCTCTGGTGAGTGTGATTAGACAGCATCAAAGACGGTGAATCAGAATTTTTATGAAGAAATTTTAAAGAGAATTTTTCATGGTGCTAAAAACTACACACTTCTGAAGTTATCAGTTTTACCTACCATTTTCTGAGCACAGAAGGCAAAGAATTAATTGTCTGTCCACCTCTGGTAAAATTATATAGGAATTTATGACACGTATTTGATGCTTTAACCTCATGTTCATCTCCATTATACATACATTGCTACCTCTATTTAATTACATTAATGTGCAATTTGTATTCATGTAGGATGCCTCAAGTGCTTTTTTAGAAAGTTGCTTAAAGTCATAATATGGCTTAAAGTCTTTAAAAATCCTCACAGTGAAATTTATTTGAAGGTTCCTGCATTACATACAAGATATTTAAGCTGATTTAAGGCAAGGACTGTGTTCTCTTCACCATAACATACTGAATACCCTACAAAATGTCTGGCCCATAGTATACAGACAATTAATATATTCTTTTTGCTCAATTTGATTACTCACTTGCCACTAGTAAAATATACTAAGTTAAGAATACCTTAATTTGCCCTGGCTGGTGTAGCTCAGTGGATTGAGTGCAGGCTGCAAACCAAAGGGTCACCGGTTCAATTCCCAGTCAGGGCACATGCCTGGGTTGCAGGCCAGGTCCCCATTGGGAGCCATGTGAGAGGGAGTCACACATTGATATTTCTCTCCCTTTCTTTCCCCCTCCCATCCTTTCTGTCTAAAAATAAATAAATAAAATCTTTAAAAAATGCTGTTAAAAATAAAGGAGTTTCTTTAAAAAAATAAAATAAAGAATACCTTAATTTGATAAAACATATACTGTAAATATAATAACATTCTCAGTGTTGTGGCAATGATTATCTGAGCAAAAAAAAATCATTTGTTTCTTCTGTCCTACGCTTTCAGGTTTTAGTTTTTAAGTATGGTAGAAAGCAACCAATTTTTTAATATGAAACCTTGCCTCAAAAACACTTTCTAATTAAAATACAATCCACTTGAATTTATGTATTTCATCCCTTTTAGGCCCTGTTCTTTTCAATTATTTAGCAGAATATTCTCAAGGCAATTAAAGGGATCCATTCAGCAGGATTTAGGCCAACAAATCAGTCAGCAGTTTTTTGTCACCTCATAAAGCAGTTAAGCATTACATTCATGTATTTGATATTTCACATGCCTTCATAATAGAGCTATCAATTTCCTGATTTGCAAGCCAGCTGACAGAGTTAATACCCCAAAGGGCTATTGCAGTGTTAAGCTCCTCAAATTGTTTTAGACTCACCCATAAATTAGACGATAGCCCAATCATCTACAATTTTATCCCGTGCTCCTTGACAAAACCGTGAGCTCAGTGTCCCAGAAATAACACTCTTCAGAAGAATAGCCTGTTGGGTCTATTCATCTTTTTTTTAACTTTTGGTGATGACTAAGTAGTCATGTTCACAATAACATGCTGTAAGTTACACAAGGAACAATAGGACGCTGCTTGACCTACTATTTTTGAAGTTGAAGTTAAACATCAGCAAAGCTTCACACAGCTCAAGAGGAGTTTGAAGAACTGATCTGCCTGTGGTCCTTTGTACCACTTGACTAAAAAAAGGCCTATCTTTGCAAATAAATAAACCAAAACGTTCGCATACAGTATGTGTACAAACCACATAAAGACTTTGAGCAAAAATGACCCCTCCTAAGGAAATTCCTGAAAAAAAGTAAAATATGACAGGGGATGTTTTCTAATTTTCATGTTTAGTTCATAGGTTTGTGCTCTGTGATATACAATCAGCTCTATGGCAAGAAGTTTGTTTGTTAATTAGCATGTACGGCTAAGGTTACCGATACATTAAAAAATTCTGGCACAGAACAATTTTAATAAAAATCTTAAGGGATTCTTCTCAGATTTGAAAAATTTAAGATGAAGAAGAATATGAAAATATGCATACATCTACCAGTCCACACACATTTGCCCAAATAACAGCAAGAATGATGACTTGGTCCAGCCCATGTTTACCCTCCCCGCCTCCACTTCCACTTGAAATAGCTCACTCCAAGGTCTCCTCTTGCATCCTACTTACCCAGTCTTCAGGATAGCTTTGCACCTTGTTCTGCTTGACAGCTCTTCAGTACTTGGTTTTACGGACTTGTCCCCTTGGCTACCCACACACTTCCTCATAGACGACCTCTTTGCGACACCTCCGTGGCTCTAAGGTTTTACAGCTCATATTTGTTGATCCCACCAGGGAGGTTTCTTCCCTTGATACTAGAGTCCTGACTCTTCAATGTAGATTTCTCCTCATCGCTTTCTTCAACTTAACTCACTTCTCACAACTCCTCCTTCCCATCTCCTCTTCTTTTTTAAGGTACTTCCTCTGGTAGCTTTCCTTTTACTCATACTGATAGTTTTGACTGCTACATGTGAATTAGAGTTTTAGAAAGGACTCAGTAATTTTTTCTTCTTCAAACACATTCTAGTCATATACAGAGATGAGACAGAGACTTAGGTAGATGGGAATTTTAAAATGTATACACATATACTTATGTTATTGAAAAAGCCAATGTTTTTTAATGTGTCCATACATTTGGAAATGTGAAACTCCAATATAACAGGGAGCCAGCCACCCATTCACATTCACAGCAGCAGTAGACCACTGTGGCCTGCTCTGTGAAAATACCTTTGTTCCCAAGCACACAGCATGACAAAGAGCATTCAATACCACCTGCTTTGTTGTAGACAAGATGTTACCCAGAATAAAAGAGAATGAAAGATGCTGAGTTTCACATTTCCAGGTTTTTCTCTCAAATAATCAAATGTAAGTAAGGTGGATTGAGGGAAAGGTATTCCAGAAGTGACATCTCTCCACTAAGAAAAACCCCTCACCCACCAAATTGAATGGTACCTGTCAAATCCATATGTTCAATTTCTCTATTCTGACATGTAGTCCCATGTATTCTACAGACTTAAGGATATTTTGACTCTACTCTCTAAACAGAACCTTTAAATTCAACATGTTCAAAATTGGTCTTATTCTATCATCACCTGTTCTCTTTCCTGTGCCCCCAAGTCAATGAATAACATTATTTAATTTTCCAAATATAGAAAAATAGTAGTCCTTTCTTTCATTTTACATATATACATGGTCAATAAAGTGTATCAGATCTAATTACCATTATTTAATCTGAATATGTTTCTTCAGTGCCTTCTATTTTGGACATTTCAAGTTGTCTTAATTTCTTATCTGTATACACCAAGACATCTAAAACCGCTCTCTATCTTTGTCTAGCTGTTTTACAAGCTACCTCTGAATGTACTTAGGCTGATATTTCCAAAACAAAAATATAAATGTATTATGGTTGTACTGGTAATGATTGCTACCATTTACTCTGTACTTACTATGTATTAGGCACAATCTAACATAGGTTATCTTATTGATTACACACATACACACACACAAAAATAATATAGACAACAGTATTACTACTGCTATAATGGTAAACAGTTGTCATTCACCCAAAGTCATATTCTAAGCAGCAAAAACACAAATATGACTTCATAGCAACAGCTCTGAAGTGGTTTTCTTTTGTCTTTGAATTAACATCAAAATTCCTTGATCTAGACACTTTTAAATCTAACTCAAGCCATCTATCCCTCTTACCCTCTTTACAATTTAATATCTCACAGTTCACTTTCATTATGGCACCATGTTTAATATTGCTTCCATAGTTTTTCTTGTGCTATTCTCTCCTTGAAAATCCTTACATGGTTCCTCTGCTTGGATAATATAGGAGGTTCTTGAAACTCTTTGTAGTTAACCCTAACTTCCTTCCCCTCTAACCAGTGATAAATAATTTCTCTTATTTTCAAAGTCTATAGGTCACATTTACTAATGGATTGGGTCACTATTTACTATGAACTATGTTTGGAAGTAATGTTTAAGCACTAGTCCCCAGCCCTTTCTCATGCAAGCACAAACAATCACTCATCCTTTGGTGTTCCCTTCTTTTGGATCCTCACTGTGGTTTGCATAGCAAGATCATAGCAGCAGCCTAACATAACTACCTGAGACCCTCCCTCTTATGCCCTTCTCTCCCCTCTTTGCTTCTTCCCTGTTCTCTCTCAACCCACACTGAATTAATGAGTAAACTCACTACCACTTGAGCAAATTTGGTCAACTTGGGAACCACCACTTTCCATCTTTTAAGTTTGGGTACCATGTATGTCCATCATTGGTCTCTAAATTTGTTAAGAGAACTGTCTCAAACTCAGTATACCAGAATTTTAATCATGGCTTTGAAATTTATTAATCATATAGATGTACAAGTCATTTAGCCTCCATATCTTCAGTTTTCTAATTGCAGAATGTTCACAGAAATAATTCTATCCTTAGAGCTCTTTTGAGAATTAACTGATACAGTGTATTTAAAAGCAAACCATACATTCCCTAGCCTATGAAAGGCTCACAATAAATGCACATTGCAATTAAGTATATAAAATACCCACATAAATATACAATATTGTGCAGGAAATTATTCAAAATGATTCATTAATTACTCAAATAATTAAGAAGTTCTCAGTTAAGTTCAATTTGGGGATATATTCCATCATGTTTGTTCTCAAAATATTGAAAATCTAATTGTGATAATGCTTCGTGTAATGGACTAATACTCTAATTAACTTTGACTAGAATAGTGATACTTCATAAATGTGGACATAATTCTTAATAATCTTTCTCCAAAAATGGTTTCTGTCTTATTGTTTGGTTTCTGGAAGCATAACATTTTCAGAGAGAAAAAGAAAGAAAAATCTGTATTTAGAACAGCTTTTCTCCAATATATAATGTAGATATTTGAGGCCAGATATTTTGTTGTTGTTTTGGAGGGTAAGCCTGTTGACTACTGTAGGATATTTAACAGATTCCCTATAGGTATGTGAGATACCTATACCATTAGACTCTTCCACTTGCACTGTGACAATAAAAAATGATACTGTTTAAGGTCTGGTTGCCAACCACCAATTTTAGATCAATCCAAAATAACGGGTAGGCCCCCAAAAGGAATTTGGGGCATTTCCCTTAACTGTGCCAATACCCACAACAAATCCTTCATTTAACAGTATCTTCTCAACTAATTCTATCCCTGCCAACTTCTTACCCATCAAATTTCTTAGAGAATTAAAAAGTGAAGAAGAGAATAAACTTGGAACAAGGTTGAAAAATTCTTCACAACACACAGTTACCATTGATCACACTTACTTTTCTTACTCATTTCTGCATGGTCTATAAGAAATTGATCTTTTTATTTGTTGAGTTTTTGTCTTTGGAAAGTGTAAGGTTAGTTTTTTTTAGAAAGTTCTATATACTTTAGTTCAGTTAAAGCAGCAATTTTCAGCATGCTGCAAAATTTCTTAAACATACAATACCTGTCTATTTAGTCAGGGGCACTGACCACTTTTCCCAAAGACAACGGTGTGGGATGTAGGGGGTGGGTTGGGCAGGGGAGAGTAATGGGGGGAAATGGGGATAACTGTAATTGAACAACAATTAAAAAATGTTAGGATAACATTAATCATGTACAATGTTTGTCTAATATAATAAATTTTAATAGAAATGATGAAGCGGAGTCAATAATGACCTCTTCTCAAGACAAAACAACAACAATGCACTTTAAAATAACGAATTCTTATCGTGTTACCTATATGAAGACTATATTACCAATTGTGATGAATAAAAGTATGTGTATGCAGACTTTTCCAGGCTTAAGGACTTCATGCAGTTCAGTACTGTCTCTTTGATCCTCAACACTAAGATGAGCCCTAGATCTCCAGCCACACAACCCAGGTTTTAACCAATAGGAGAAATAAAGAAATACCTATCTTTTAAGGAGAAACTCCTGAAATCTAATGATAATGGCTACTCCTTAGTCTCTTGAATACTTAACAAGAATAACTAAAGTGAGTAGATTTATAAAAAAAAACATGGGATTAAAATATTAGGCATGCCTGAACTATAACCATAGAAATAATGAAACTTAAACCTGGCTCAACTCCTAATTAGCTTGTCAACAAATGACCTGATAGAAAGAGACATTTTAATTTAATTTCCAAACATGAATACTATTTAACCTCAGTCTATGCTGTTTTGTTTATGATGTCCAACATTCAATAATGATTAAAGATACAAAAGAGAATCAAAGAAAAGAATTTCTTGTCAAGAGACAAAAAATGAGCAGAACTCTTCTCAAAGACTTTGAAATAACTATGCTATGATATGTTAAAGTATATAGTGAAAGAGATCGATGACTTGAATTAGCAAATAGAGATTTTTAACAAAGAGATGAAAAATATGAAATGATATTAAATTGAAATCCTAGAAATATAAAAGCATGATATCAAGATGAAGAATTTCTTTGATGGATTCATCGGTAGACTTAAGAAGAAATCAGTGAACTTGAAGATAAGTCAAAAGAAATCAACAACATGGACTCAAAAGAAAACAATAAAAACACACGGAACAGAAGATCTAAGAGTGACGAGTTGTAGGACGGTATCAAATGGATGGACACAGGATTAACTGGAGGTCCAGAGGAAGAATAGAGGCAGAATACAGCAGATATGAATTTTCTGAAACAATGAAAGCTGTCCAACTAAAGAACCAAGAAGCTCCAAGAACACAAAAAATAATTTTCAAAAATAAAGTAAAATACATATCAACATTTTATGTTTAAATTACTATAAACCAAAAAACTTGAAAACTGACAGAGCAGGAAAATGTGTATTATATAGAGAGGAACTAAAAATAATTACAGCAGATGTTTTATAAGAAAATATGTAAACTTGAAGAAAATATATAATTTTTTTAAATTAAACTGAAAGAAAAAAGCTTACTAACCTACATTCTAGACCCAGAGAAAATATTTTTCAAATGAGGTGGAATAAACACTTTTTAGAAAACACAACAAATGAGAAAATTCATGGCCAATAATTTTGTTGCAATTATTGTTTAAAGAAGTTAGGAAGGAAGGAAGGAAGGAAAGAAGGAAGAAAAAGAGAAAAGAAAGAAAGAAAATAATACCAGACCAAAATTTGAATCTCCACAAAAAAATAAGGAAGTTCAGAAATGCACTTAATGAATTCTTCCAATATTATATAGGGTGAAATTTAATAAAGATATAACTATATTTTCATTATTTTAATACTCTAAAAGATAACAAAATATATTTATATTTGAAATATAATTAAATCAATTTTAATGGATGATAACACACATGGACCTGCCTACTATGGTCTCACTAGTGGCACTAGAATTTTTCAAAACATTTTATTTTTTTCTTTTCTTTTTTTTTAAATAATTACTTTATTGTTTTTCAATTACAGTTGTCTGCATCCTCTCCCCTCCCCTCCCCCCACCCTCTCCAACCCAAACTCCCTCCCCTGCCTCCCTCTTCCCCCTTGGTTCTGTCCATGTGTCCTCTATAGTGGTTTCTGAAAACCCTTCTCCCCATTGTCTCCTTCCCCCTCCCCCCGGCTATTGTTAGATTGTTCTTAATTTCAATGTCTCTGGTTAAGTTTTTCTTGCTTTTTTCTTTTGTTGATTATGTTCCAGTTAAAGGTGAGATCATACAGTATTTGTCCCTTACCGAACATTTTAATTCAGGAAGTTTTATAGGCCTTTCTATGGAGTAATTAGCAATATTTAATGCTAAAGTGTTGTGAATTCTACATTTTATTTTGACTGTTATTGAATGTCATTGTATTGTATCATTGGAATGTGGTTAATTGTGTTTCTGAACAAACCATCGTGACTTAAAATTATAATTAATTAAAATACAAAGCGTTGATGTTGGGGTACATAATATTTCAAAAAGAACTCAGGGGATTTACATCTCAAGGCAGATGGTTTCTTCGTTGGATGAATATGACTATGACCATTAACATCCTTGTAATGGGCCTTGAGCCATGTCTTTCCACATCACACGTTAATCCCGAGTTCGCTCTCAACTGTGAAAAAGGAATAATTCTACGTTCTGTCTCTTTCCCTGGACAGACAATGCTTCAGATATTTGGAGACAGCTGTCATAGTTCCACTAACACCTCTTTTCTCTGGGGAGAAAGTCTCTCGGATTTTTTCTTTTCTCTCTCTCTCATCTTTTCCTCACTATGCCTCATACAACATTTCCATCAGCTCAACATTCTTGTTGCCCTTAACTGGACTCTATCGTCTGTCAAGTTCTCTTTTAAAATGTGACACTCAGAATTTAACACAGTACTAGTTCGTGTGGTTTGACTGGTGGGGAACACAAAGGTGATTTCTTCATGTTCTGTTCTCTATACTTCTCTTAAGACAATGTGAGTGCATCAAAGGGATTTAAATACTAGATTACTGTTGGCTTATTTTAAGGTTGTGTTAAAAAAATTGTGAAGTCAATGATAGCTGCAGGTTAATAATATTGGTCAAGGTGAAGCAAGGTTGGAGCTATTTGTTACAGGTTAGGCTAGTACCAGTGTGTAAATTGAACTAAATGGCCTATCACAAAAATCACAGGAGCAAAGAAAATTGTCATGGGCAGAAGCAAACAGAAAATAGTAATAAAAAGGACAAATACTAAAGAAGACTAAGCTAAAGATTTCAGCTAACAATGAGGAATCAAAAAATATTTAGATACCAAAGAATCAGAATACTTTCAAGATATTTGGAAAGCGGACCATTCTTAGAGAAATTGGATGCAGCGGTATTAATACTGTTCACACTCTAAATTTGTAGTGTGAATTTCAGCACCTTACTTGGATCCATTTCCTTAGTGAGGGATACTTGGGATAAGTTAATATAATAACCGATAGTGGGTTTTCAATTAGCACAAGCATTTTTGGCAACAGTTTAGTGATTTCTGCTATAGTTGAAGATGTACAAATTCAAACATGGCAGTTTTCAGTGGCTAGTCAAGATTTCTCTCACATATAAACAAGGAGATGTGTTCAAGCATGTTCAATACTACCCTATAATGGCAAAAAAAAAGAGAAATTTCTTTCTCTGTAAGGAAACAAATGACAGATTATTAATTGGACTTAAAATAACTATGCTGGATCTTTATATATCAACATGTAAACTGTGGGAAAAAAAACTTTTTTCAAGAATTCCAAGACATTTTCATTGATTTCAAATTCCAAAATACTGTTTTTATCTAGATATTTTTTCATACAACTGAAACTATTTTTTTAATTAATTTTTTTGTTTAATTACAGTTATTTGCAGCCTCTCCCCTCCCCCCTCCCTTCCCCTCCCATCCCACCCCCCCAACCTCCCTCCTCCCCCTTAGTTCTGTCCATGTGTCCTCTACAGTGATTCTCCCCATTGTCCCCTCCCCCCCTCCCCTATCTATTGTTAGACTGTTCTTAATTTCAGTGTCTCTGGTTATGTTTTGC
>PVJI01013579.1:0-14565 GCA_004026765.1 Micronycteris hirsuta
TTACAATGTTTATGTCTTCTTGGTGGATTCTTCCCTTGAGTATTATGAAGTGTCCTTCTGGGTCTCTCTTTATGGCCCTTTTTTTGAAGTCTATTTTGTCTGATATGAGTATAGCTACCCCGGCTCTTTTTTCCTGCCCATTTGCTTGGAAAACTTGTTTCCAGCCCTTCACTTTCAATCTGTGAAGGTCTTTTGCCCTGAGGTGGGTCTCTTGTAGGCAGCATATGTGTGGGTTGTACTTTCTTATCCATTCAGCCGTTTTATGTCTTTTGATTGGAGCATTTAATCCATTTACATTTAAGATTATTATTGATAGGTACTTATTCAATGCCATTTTTTTTTACCTGTGTTCCTCACTCTCTCTCTTTCCCTTCCTTTCATTAAATCAGTCCCTTTAGCATCTCTTGCAGAGCTGGTTTGGTGGAGGTGTATTCTTTTAGACTTCTTTTGTCTGGGAAACTCCTTATTTGGCCATCTATCTTGATTGAGAGCCTTGCTGGGTAGAGTAGTCTTGGTTGCAGTCCTCTGGTTCTCATTACTTGGAGTATTTCTTGCCATTCTCTTCTGGCTTGGAGTGTTTCCGTTGAGAAGTCAGCTGCTAACCTTATCGGGGCTCCCTTGTATGTTACTTCCTGTCTCTGTCTCATTGCCTTTAAGATTCTCTCTTTGTCTTGGAATTTTGCCATTTTAATGATGATGTGTCCAGCCACCAGCCCAGTTCCTGAGTGTGCTTCTGGGCCCAAACGGTCTTGATGTGCACCTGATAGTGGCAAATCTCCCACTGCCTATTTTTTCTCCACTGGCCTAACTAATAGGTTCTCTCCGTGCCGTTTCTGGATAGTTTGGCCCCGCTCTGAGTCAAGAGTTTGTGCAGTCTGCAGCTCCGTTCTGCCGCTCCCCTCAACGGGGTGCTTCTGCCCTATTTCCACAAAGCTGCCTGGTCTTGCCGGGCTGAGTTCGCCTGCGTGTGCCTGCGTGTGCCTGGGCTGGATGGCTAGGGCTTTGTCCCCAGCTGTCGGCATGAGCTCAGCGCACCTGTGAACTCTTTTATCTTTGCCCCTGGGCTGTGCGCCAGTAAGCCCTGGCCGAAAGGTCGCGCACTCTCTCTGGTATTTTTGAGCTGTGCGCCTGTGTTCGCTCACTTCTTTGTCCCTGTATTATGGGTCCAAGAAGCCCAGTTGTGCACTGTCCCTAGTATTTTTGAACTGTGTAGGATTGGTCCGTGGGTCGCCGGGTGTGCACGGTCCCCAGTTTCCCTTGTTTGGTGTCCCAGGCCGCACTCAGCCAGAGAGCCGCTGACTGCAAGCTGTTCCCAATACTTCTGGTATGGGCTGGGCAAGGCCTCAGACACCGGATTCAAACAGACTCCAATTCCCCTTGATGGAAGCGCCAGCCTCCTGGGGCCAAGGGCCGACCGTGCTCTCCCTCCGTGATACAGGACGACTTCCCTGGGCCTCCGATCTGGGTTGCAAACCGATCCTGGTGGCGCACTGACCTCGGGACTGTTGGGGGCAGGGCCTCTCCAAATAGCCACGTAGCACCACTTTTTTTCCTGTTTTTCCTCTCTGAAAAATTCTTCTATTTACTCCCGCCAGACAAAACAAACATCTGACTATTCACAAATCCCAATCTGGCTCCCTCCCCAAGAATCTCGCATCTGATCCAGGCGGCTGCCGGGTCTGGGACTGAAGCCCCGCCCCGCTCCCCGGGCTCCTCCTGATGGGGACCCTTTCCTTCCGATGCACTCTGCTTACCGTATGAATGTTCAAATTCCCCTGTAATCTTGGGCATCAATCATCATATGTGTTGGAATACTGCTGGGTTTTCACCCCGTTCCTCAGAAAATCAACCAGTGGGTAGGAGAAAATAAACTCTGTTCCCCCTATCTCGCCGCTATCTTCCCTCCCCCACCCAAGCCAGTTCTGTAGGCTTCCTGGCTACAGCAGGCTGATGGGGGTGGGGGTGGGGGGGTGTTCGCTGTTCTCCCTTCCTGAGTGGCACTTGGCCAGCCTCTATCCCAGTCCCCTAGTTCAGCCAGGCCCCCAGTGCCCCTTTGTGCACAGCCTAGGCCTTCAGACCACCTGTTGTGCTGTCTCCGAGATGCACCAATTAGGGGAAGTTCACGCCCCCTCTTCTCGCTCTATGCTATTCTAGATGCTAGGGACTCTCAGCGCCCCCTTAGTCCAGTTCAGCACCCCCACTGAGTCAAGTCCCTCTGGGGATTGCTGGCTCACTGAGCCCTGTAGTTCTCCTCGGGGGCATCTCAGCCTTCCTCCCAAAGAGCCAGTCAGCCATGCAGGGCAGGAGTGCCACCGTGGCTGCTGCTGCAGATGCATGTGTGTGCCTCCTCTGCTGTTCCCCGAGGGGCACATGGGTTGGGTGCACAGTGCCTCTGAGCAGCGGGGTCAGGCACACTCTGTTCTGGGCCTGTGGGTGTGGCGGGATGAGAAGTCCCTGTCTCACAGGTTCAGGTGTGCACTGTCCCGGGGCAGTGGGCATTTGCGCGCTTGTCAGGCAGCCTTGGGTCCCACAGGTTCGGGCTCGCAGTCTCCTCAGGGCTACAAGTCTGAGCATGGGGCCTTCTGCACCACCAGGGGAGTGCTGCATGGCTGGGTGGGGAGGAGGCTGAAATAGCTGCTGCAGGAGAATTCCCCAAACAGCTGCTGAGTGCCTCTTTTTTCACTTTTTCTTTTTGAAAAATTCCTCCTGCTCAAATCTGCTACTCTATATAAGGGCCTCGCTTCTCACTAAGCCCACCTCTCCAACTAGTCTGGGGACTATCCAGGTCAGGTCCAACTCTTGGCCCAACTCTCATCTCTCCCCAGCCAGAGTCCACAGCCTTGGTGGGTGCTCACAGTCCCCATGTGTTTGCCACTTAGTCCTTATTCTCCTCTCTGTAACTTCAAGCAACCATGTATCTCCCAGTGCTGCTCAAACCTTGTTTGGCAGGGGAGGAAGCCATTGATCTGGCTCTCTCCCAAGAACCCTGTGGGCACCAGACCTGGGGCCACACCCTCCCTAGTCCCCATGCTGGTCCCAGGGACCTTCTTGTCCTGAAGTACTCTACTTACCATCTGATTTTTCAATGTTCTCTACAATTTTTGGTCTCCTGTCTTCATATATGCTGGGGTACTGTTGGCTGTTCGCTCTGTTTCTCCGAAGATCGGCTAGGTGTTTCACCTGTTTGCAGGGGAAAGTGGACTCCACTCCCACCTATCTTGCTGCCATCTTCCTCTCTCTGAAGTGTTTTCTTTTTTCTCAACAATTCTGTGTGGTATTAGCATTATTTATTTTTAAATAGTTTTTAGTAGGAAGTATTGCAGGTCTAGGGGCCAGTGTTTTATTCCTTCCTCCAACCAGTGGACATATGTAAGAAAACTGATGGTTTGGAAACATTTGGAGTAAATCTTTGTGTCTACGCAGGCTGTTTTATGCCATTCCAATATTAAAGCAAATCTCAGAGGGAGGGAAGGTGGCAGAGGAGTCAATGGAAGTCACAGTGACCTCTTCCCAGGGCCATTCTGGAATTACAACTCAATTGTGGAGAAACCACCTGGAACAAACAACTGAACAATAGCCAGAGAGAAGATGTATAACTTCAGACAGACAGAAGAACCAGCTTTGGCACAACCTGTCTGGTAAGGAGTGCAGTAGAGAATCGAGGGGGCTGGATGGGCACCCAAAGGCAGCAACACCAGAAGGATAATTAAGTGGCCAGTTGTATCCCCCTAAGAAGAATGAGGTCTAAACCCTAGGCTATGATTCCCAGCCTAGAGCACCAGAGCCCAAAAATTACACAAAACAACCAGCACCAAAAAGCAGCAGATCTGCAGAGACAGAAGGCTGGAGACAGAAGAGCCATTTAAAGAGCCAACACACAAATTCTCATTTGCAGCAACTTACCCTGGTCTCTGGTAAAGGCAGGGGCACAGTGGGCTCGTGATACCTGAGAAGAGACCAAGGACTGAAGCTTTGGGGAGAGAACTGAGAGAATAGATGTCAGGATCCTGGTTCTGAGTCATCCCCCAGATGGCAGCAGCCATCATGCTCAGGAGACCACTCCCCTGAGTGGCAACAGCCTGAGGGTAAACAATAGTCCCAACCACAGGAAGTCTCTGCCCTGGCCCTGTGGTGCTTAAGCCTGATTGCCCAGTGCAGAGTGACCAGATTAACAATCAAAGGAGACAGCCACAGACATAGATCCCTGGCAAACAGGGGGCAGAGTGGACTAGAGAGATTTGAGGAGAGACTGGGAATGGAGGCTTTGGGGAGAGAACTGAGAGAGTAGCCATCACCGGTATCCCAGTGCCGAATCATCCCACTTGCAACAGCATCCATCCTGCTCAGGCAGACCACTCCCCTCAAAGCAACAGCAGCCTGAGGGGAAAAAAATAGCCCCCACCCTAGGAGGGATTCAGCCCTGCCCTACGGTGCTTAAACCTGACTGCTGAGTGCAGAGTGACCAGATTAACAACTGAAGGAGACAGCCGGGTACTACAGATCCCTGGAAGTATCAAACAGGATGCCTAAGGTCAGACGAGGTCAACAAATGACATCACCAGAGGCAGATCAAGAAAGATAAAAAACAGTGGTAACTGCAAGAGGCTACCCATATGAAAGCCACCGTGGTCTTGATGATTTGCCATATTTTCTTTCCTTCATAGCTTTTTAACATTCATTTCTTGTCAAGCAAGTTTGTACATATTAAGTCACTAGATTTTATACTATCATGTATTTCAATTCATATATTTTTCTCCTCCCTCCTCTTAGCCCATTTTACCTTCTTCTTTCCTTGCATTATTTTCATTTCAAATTTTGTTTTCTCTCTTGCTACAACTTGTACCCATTCCTCACTCTTAATATTTCTGCTCCATCTAGACACACAAAACCAACTTTCTTGTCAAGGGACATCTCACATCCCTTTTCACTGCTCTTAAAGTGCCCACATTCTCTCTCCACATTTAACAATTTTTGCTAGTTGGTTGTGGGTAGGATATTGTTGTTGCATTGTTTTTTCAATTTTATCTCTAGAGCTTCACTAATTCTATATTTCAAATATCACATTTTACTGGACCCCCCTTCTACTCTTTTCATTGTCTCCAATTTCAATTTTGCCCTCTTAGCCTACTTTTTTTTCTTTTTTGTCTTTATTCTATTTCTCTTTCATCCTGCAATTTTGTTTTTCTTTATTCTCCTTTCTTTTCTTTGTTTCTTACATCCCAAATTTTAATTTTTCCCTCTCTTAGACTAGCAATTGCTCCTCACTCTTAGTATTCCCTCTCCCTCTATCATTTCATAATCACTTCCCATTCCTTTAAACATTTCTTAGACTTTTCTTTGATTCCTATTTCCCTGTTATTTCCATACCAACTGTATTAATTTTAACTCATTTATTGTAGATAGTACTGTGGTGGATCTTTCACTCCAATTTGGCTCCTATATTTTTATTAATAATTTACTATTTTTCCTTCCTTTTTCTTTCTCTCTCTCACTTTATTTTTGTGTGTGTGTGGTTTAAATTAGCTTATTGTTCAATTCCAGTTGTCTACATTTTCCACCCACCACTCTGTGCCCACCCCAGCCAAACCCACGTCCCTCCTTTGCTTCCACCACCCTCCTTGGTTTTCTCTATGTGTCCTTTATAGTGGTTCCTCAAAACCCTTCCCTCCAATATCCCCTACCACCTCCCCTGTGGTTACTGTCAGATTGTTCTTAATTTCAATGTCTCTTGTTATATTTTCCTTGCTTTTTTCTTTTGTTGACTATGTTCCAGTTAAAGGTGAGATCATATGGCTTTTGTCCCTCATTGCCTGGCTTATATTACTTAGCATAATATTCTCCAGTTCAATCCATGCTGTCGCAAAGGGTAGGAGCTCCTTCTTTCTCTCTGCTGTGTAGTATTCCACTGTATAAATGTACCAGAGTTTTTTGATCCACTCATTTCCTGATGGGCACTTACGTTGCTCCCAGCACTTGGCTATTGTCAATTGTTCTGCTATGAACATTGGGGTTCATAGGTACTTTTGGATTGATGTTTTAGGGCTCTTAGGGTATAATCCCAGTAGTGGAATGGCTGGGTCAAAATGCAGTTCCATTTTTAGTTTTCTGAGAAAATCCCATAGTGTTTTCCACAGTGGCTGCACCAGTCTGCAATCTCACCAACAGTGCACTAGGGTTCCCTTTTCTCTGCATCCTCTCCAACACTTGTTGTTTATTGTTTTGTTTATGATGGCCATTCTCAAAAGCATAAGCTGCTATCTCATTGTGGTTTTTGTATCTCTCTGATGGCTAGCGATACTGAGGATCTTTTCATATGTCTCTGGGGCCTCTGTATGTCCTTCTTGGAGAAGTGTCTGTTCAAGTCCTTTGCCCATTTTTTAATTGAGTTACTTGTCTTCTTAGAGTGGAGTCATGTGAGTTCTTTATATATTTTGGAGATCAAACCCTTGTCCAAAGTATCATTGGCAAATATGCTTTCCCATATAGTTGGTTCTCTTTTCATTTTAATGCTGTTTCCTTTAGCCATGTAGAACTTTTTTAATTTGATGAGGTTCCATTTTTTTATTCTTCCTTTATGCCCCTTGCTTTAGGGGACATATCAATGAAGATATTGCTGCATGGAATGTCTGAGGTTTTCCTGCCGATATTTTCCTCTATGAATTTTGTGGTGTCATGACTTATGTTTAAGTATTTTATTCACCTTGAATTTACTTTTGTTTATGGTGTAAATTGGTGATCAAGTTTCATTTTTCTGGATGTAGCTGTCCAGATCTCCCAACACCATTTGTTGAAGAGGCTATTTTTACGCCATTTTATTCTTCTTCCCCCCTTGCTAAATATTAATTGACCATAGGGACTTAGGATTATTTCTGGGCTCTCTGTTCTGTTCCATTGGGTATGTGTCTGTTCGTATGCCAGTACCAAGCTGTTTTAATTAAAGGTGCCTTGTAATACAGTTTATTATCAGGTATTGTGATCCCTTCTGCTTTGTTCTTCTTTCTCAAAATTGCTGTAGCTATTCCAGGTCATTTATGGTTCCATATAAATTTCTTAAAGGTTTGTTCTGTATCTGTTAAATATGTCATTGGCACTTTAATAGGAATTTCATTGAATCTATAAATCAATTGGGTATTATGGACATTTTGATGATGTTAATTCTTCCAGTCAATGAGCATGGTACATGCTTCCATTCGTTTGTGTCTTCCATGATTTCTTTCTTCAAAGTTGTGTAATTTTCTGACTACAGGTCTTTTACCTCTTTGGTTAGGTTTACTCCTTGATACATTATTTTTCTTCTTGCTGTATCAAATGGGATTTTTTTTCCTGATTTCTGTTTCTGATATTTCATTATTGGTGTACAAAAATGCCTTTAATTTCTGCATATTGACTTTGTATCTCACTGTTTTGCCAAATTCAATTATTACTGCGAGTAGTTTTTTGGTAGTCTATAGGATTTTCTATGTATAATGCCATGTCATCTGCAAACAATCCCAGTTTTGCTTGCTCCTTTCCAATTTGGATGATTTTATCTCTTTTTCTTGTCTGATTGCTATGGCTAGGACTTCCAGTACTAAGTTGAATAGGAGTGGTGAAAGTGGTCATCCTTGTCTTGTTCCTGATCTTAATGGAAAAACTCAAAGTTTTTGCCAATTGAGCATAATGTTGGCTGTAGGTCTCTCATATATGGCTTTTATCATGTTGAGGAATGCTCCCTCTATTCCCACATTATTAAGCATTGTTTTCATAAATGGGTGCTGTACCTTATCAAATGTTTTTTTCTGAATCTATTGATATAATCATGTGATTTTGGTCTTTCATTTTGTTTATCTGAAGTATTACTTTTATTGATTTGTGAATACTGTACCATCCTTGCATCCCTAGGATGAAACCCAGTTCATTATAGTGTATGATCTTTTTAATGTATTGCTCAATGCAGTTTGCCAATATTTTCTTGAGGATTTTAGTGTCTATGTTCAACAGCAATATTGACCTTTAGTTTTCTTTCTTTCTTATGTCTTTATCTGGTTTGGGGATTAGGATGATGCTGGTTTCATAAAAAGAGTCTTCCATCTTCCTGAATTTTTTTTTGTAATAATCTGTGAAGGATAAGGGTTAGCTCTTCCTTAAATGCTTTGTAAAATTCTCCTGTGAAACCATGTGGTCCAGGGCTTTTGTGTGTCTGAACTTTTGGATTAGTGCTTCAATTTCACCAGCTGGTCTGTTCAGGCTTTCTGCTTCTTCTTCATTCAATTTTGGAAGATTGTATTTTTCTAGAAATTTGTCCATTTCACCTAGGTTTTCCAGTTTCTTGGCATATAGTTCTTTGTAGTAATTTCTTACAATGCTTTGTATTTCTGTGGCCTCAGTTGTAATATCTCCTCTTTCATTTATGATTGTGTTTATTTGGGTCCTCTCTCTTCTTGCTGAGTCTGCTAAAAGGCTTGCTGATTTTGTTTATCTTTTCAAAGAACCAACTCCTGGTTTTGTTGATCCTTAGAATTGTGCTTTTAGTCTCTATGTCATTTAATTCTGCTCTGATCTTTGTTATTTCCTTCCTTCTACTTGGTCTGGGTCTTGTTTTTTGTTGTTCCTTGAGTTCTTATATGTGAAGGCTTAGGCTGTTTGTTTGAAATGTTTCTATCTTTTTTAGGTAGGCCTGTATCGCTATGAACTTCCCTCTCAGGACTGCCTTTGCTGTGCCTCATAAGTTTTGGGTTGTTGTCAGTTCATTTTCATTTGTTTCCAGAAACTTTTTCACTTCTTCCTTAATCTCATTCTTGACCCATTCATTGTGTAATAGCATGCCAGTCAATCTCCATGAGTTTGAGTGTTTTGGGGTTTTTTCCTTGAGGCTGGTTCCTAGTTCAATCCCTTGTGGTCGGAGAAAATTCTTGACATCATTTCAATTTTCTTGAATTTGTTGAGGCTTGTTTTGTGTCCTATCATGTGATCTATCTTTGAAAATTTCCATTGAAAGAAATGTGTATTTTGCTTCTTTGGGATGACAGGCTCTATATATATCAGTTAAGTCCATTTCATCTAGGGTATTGTTCAATGCCACAATATCTTTGTTGATATTTTGTTTAGAATATCTATTCATTTTTTTATAGTGGGGTGTTGAAATCCCCTACTATGATTATGTTGCTGTCAATATCTTTCTTGAAGTCCTCCAAGATTTTCTTTATATATTTGGGTGCTCCTATTTTGGATGCATATGTTTACAATGTTTATGTCTCATTGATGGATTCTTCCCTTGAGTATTATGAAGTGACCTTCTGGGTCTCTTTTGGGGTCTTTTTTGAAGTCTATCAAAATCATTTTTCTTTCAGTAGGTCATCTCATGTTTGCTCTCTTTTCTTATAATACTCTTAGTCTCCTTATACACTTATTGATACTGGTTCATTTGCTGTTTTTTGTGCAATTGTTGGTGGTTGGGTTTATATTTGCCGACGTCGTTTTTTTTTCCTGATATTTGTGGTTTTATTATGTGAACACCTGCACAAAAGCACACAAGATGTAGTGGGTAGAGTACCCCTCAGTCAACTGGCTGGAGGGAAGGACCCACCAAAGAAAGATAACAATCAAAACCCAATTATTTCCAGAGAACCTGCATAAAAGGCATAAAGGGCAATCCAAGAGCATCAAGTTCAGGAGATCAAGGAGACAGCACCACTGAATCTCACAGGCCTCCTACCATAGAAGTTCATACCACAAAGTCAAAAAGTCAAAAGAGATAAATTTAAAAGCAGAAACAAACAAGATGGGTCCCACACACACAAAGAAATGGGAAGACAAAGAGACAATCCCCAATCAAAAGGAAAGGAGGAATTCTCAAAAATAATGCTAAATTAAATAGAGAAAAGTGAACTATCAGATATTGAGCCAAAATGATGGTTATTAAGAAGCTCAATGAACTCAGTGTTAATTACCAAAAACTACAGGGAGACTATAATGAACTCATTGCAAACTATATCAGCATAAAAAAATGACATAAAAACTATCAACAGTGGCCAAAAGGAAATGAAGAATACAATTTCTGAATTAAAGAACACAGTAGAAGGAATCAAAAGCAGGCTCAATGAAGCAGAGAATTGAATCAGTGAGCTAGAGAACAAGGTACAAATAAACTCCCAAAAAGAGCAAGAAAAGAAACAAAGACTCAAAAAGAATGAAGAGGTGTTAAGGGAAATGCAAGACAACATGAAACAGAATAATATCTGCATAATAGGGATACCAGAAAGAGAAGAAGAAGAGCAAGGAATAGAAAACCTGTTTGAAAAAGTAATGATGAAAAACTTCATTAATTTCATGAGAAACAAAGCCACACAACTCCAGGAAGCAGAGAGGGTCCCAATCAAGAGGAAGCCCACTGTAAAACACATCATAATTAAAACAGCAAAATTTAAAGACAAAGAGAGAATCTTGAGGGCAGCAAGGGAGAAATCCAGAAGTAACATACAAGGGAGGCCTGATAAGGCTAGCAGCTGACTTGTCAACAGAAACATTACAAGTCAAAAGGGAATGGCAAGAAATATTCCAAGTAAAGAAAAACAAAGGCCTGTAACTAAGACTACTCTATCCAACAAGGCTCTCAATTAAAATGAAAGGCAAAATAAAGAAATTCCCAGACAAAAGAACTCTAAAAGAATATACCTCAACCAAACCAGCATAGCAAGATATGCTAAAGAGACTGCTTTAAGAAGTGGAAGAAAAACAGTGAGAGAGAGAGAGAGAAACTAAAGTGCAAAGGAGTAAACTGGCAATGAATAAGTACATATCAATAATCTTAAATGTAAATGGATTAAATATTCCAATCAAAAGACATAGGAGAGTCTTAAGATGGCAGCGAGATAGGTAGGAGAGGAGTCCATATCCATCTGCCCACTGGTGAAACACCTAGCGAATCTTCTGAGGAACAGAGCGAACAGCCAAAAGTATTCCAGCATATATGAAGATCGGAGACCAAAATTTTACAGGGCATTGAATGATCAGTAAGGAGAGTGCTTTAGGACAATAAGGTCCCCGGGACCAGCCTGGGGACAAGGGCAGGTGGCAGCCCTAGGCCCAGTGCCCACTGGGTCTGCTGCAAGATTCTTCGGAGAGAGCCAGGTTGAGGTGTATGAGAGGCCAGGTATTTGTTTGGACTGGCGGGCTTAAACAGGAAGAATTTTTCAAAAAGAAAAATAGAAAAAAAAGATGCACTCGACTGTTTGGGGAATTCTCCACAGCATCCATTAGCCTCCTACGCCCCTGCCCCACACAGTCCTGGGGTGGGTACATGCCCAGTGATCAGTGGCCCAGGTCAGCCAGCCAGCACACACTCCAGAAGTACTGGGAAGGTGCGCAACCAGTCACCTGAAACCCAGCGGTGGCTTCCCTAAGACCACTCCAGGGGAATCAGGGACTGTGTGCACTCAGTGATCTGTGGCCTGGTGGCGGCCCACCCACACTCACTCCAGAAGCACCGGGGGTGGTGCACACTGGTCTGCGGAGCTCATGCACAGAGCACCAGGAACAAAGCGCCTCCCACCCAGCCCCTGCACCCAGATCCCTGCAGGGCTGACTGCCTCTATAGGAGATAGGCTGAACTGCCCCACAGAGCGTAGCTGAAGTCCTCAGAAAGACTTTACTCAGGGGGCTGAACTACCTGGAAGTGGCACTGAGAGTCCCTAGCATCTAGGTCAGCAAACAGCAAGAAGGTGGTGTGTGAGTTGACCCTATTTGGTGCACCTCAAGGACAACACAACTGGTGGACTAAAGGCTGATGTTGGTCACAGAAGGGCACCTAGGAACTGGGCTGGAGACTGGACAACAGCGAAGAGTGCATCAAAGGAAGGGAGAAAAAAAATCCAATACCTTCCAAGCCTGACGCAGCCAGGAAGACCAGAACAGGCCTGAACGGTTTAAAGCCAGAAGAAGGCATCTTTTTTTTTATATTCCTTCTTCCATTCTGTCCATCTTTCATTTTGTATTCTTTCTTTGTCCCTTTCCTGTATTAGTACTTGTTCCTTCCCTCTTTTATTTTTATATATTTTTAATTTTGTTATTATTATTTTTAATTAAAAAATAATTCCTTCTTCCTTTTTTCCCCTTCTTTCTTTTTTATTCCTCCTTCCTTCCTTTCTTCCTTTCCTTTTTTTATTCCCTTGCCCTTCCTTCCTCCCCCCATTTTTTTCTTTTCTTTTTTGTTCCTTCTCTTCTTTGCCCACAGGTGAGACATTAAAACCTGGAGCTGTGAAAAGACAAGAGTTAGAACCAAAGAAGAGTCATGCCAAAAAACAAAGACACTAAGACAAATTTCACTTTGCTATTCCAGAGAACTTGCAAGGTGGGAGTGGTGAACACCAGTACACTTTCTGGAAGAAGAAATGCTCCAACAAAGGAATCACCAACAGAAAACAATGGAAGAAAGTGAAGGAGGAAGTGGAACCCACATTAATCTCAATCCAGGACCAACCTGAAAATACAACTAATTGGTGGAGAAATTACCCACAACAAACAAGTGAATAAGAGTGAGAGAGAAGCTTCAAAACCTTGTTCACACAGAATAATCAGCTTCAACACAACCTGTCCACACCAGCACAACAGAATGCAAGATGTGGTGGACAGAGTGACCCTAAGTTAACCAGCGGAATGAAAGGACCCACCAAAGAAAGATCCAACAACACTCAAAGCCCAAAGACATACAGAGAGCCAACAAAAATGACAGTCAAAGACCAGAGAGCTCAGGAGATTAAGGAGACTGCACCACTGAATCTAGCAGGTATTCTACCATACAAGTTCATACCATAAACCCAGGGAGTCAAAACAGATCAATTTAAGAAACAGAGGCTAACAAGAAAAGTCTCACAAACAATGAGGAGACAAAGAAACAATCCCCAAATGAAAGGAAAGGAGGAAGCCCCAGAAAGAATGATAAACAAAACAGAGGCAAACCAACTATCAGATACTGAGTTCAAAGCATTGGTCATCAGGAAACTCAATGAGCTCACAGAGAATTACCTGAAACTACAGGGAAACTACAATGAACTCACTGAAAACTATATCAACATGAAAAAGGAAATAGAAACTATCAAAAAGGGTCAAAAGAAAATGAGGAATACAATTTCTGAACTGAAGAACACAGTAGAAGGAATCAAAACAGGCTCAATGAGACAGAAGATCGGGTCAGCAAGCTGGAGGACAAGGTAGAATAAAACACCCAGAAAGAGCAAGAAAAGGAAAAGAGGCTCAGAAAGAATGAAAAGGGGTTAAGGGAAAATCAGGACAACATGAAATGTAATAATATCCATATAATAGGGATACCAGAAGAAAAACAACAGCAAGGGATAGAAAACCTCTTTGAAAAAGTAATGATGGAAAACGTCCCTAATCTGCTGAGAGAAAAAGTCACACAAATCCAGGGAAAAAAGAATCCCAATCAAGAGGAACCCAAAGAGACCCACTTCAAGGCACATCATAATTAAAATGGCAAAATTCTAAGACAAAGAGAGAATAATAAAGGCAGCAAGGGAGAAACAGGAAGTAACATACAAGGAAGCCTCGATAAGGTTAGTAGCTGACTTCTCAATGGAAACGCTCCAAGCCAATGGAGAATGGCAAGAAATATTCCAAGTAATGAGAACCAGAGGCCTGCAACCAAGGCTACTGTACCCAGCAAGGCTCTCAATCAAGGTAGATGGCCAAATAAGGATCTTCCCAGACAAAAGAAGTCTAAAAGAATACACCACCACCAAACCAGTTCTGAAAGGGTTGTTAGAGGGACTGCTTTAAGGAAGGGAAGGGAAAGAGAGAGAAGGAAACACAGGTAAAAAAAAAAATGGCAATGAATAAGGACCTATCAATAATAACCTTAATGTAAATTGATTAAATACTCCAATCAAAAGACATAGGATAGCAAAATGCATAAGAAAACTCAACCCACACATATGCTGCATACAAGAGATCCATCTCAGGACAAAAGACATACAAAGACTGAAAGTGAAGGGCTAGAAACAAATTTTCCAAGAAAATGGACACAAAAATAAGCCGGGATATCAATACTCATATCAGACAAAACAGACTTCAAAAAAAGGACCATAAACAGAGACCGAGAAGAACACTTCATAATATTCCAGGGAAGAATCCACCAAGAAGACATAAACATTGTGAACATATATGCACCCAACATAGGAGCACCCAAATACAAAAAGGAAATCTTGGAGGACTTCAAGAAAGATATTGACAGTAAAAAAATTATAGTAGGGGATTTCAACACCCCACTGTCAAAAATGGACAGATCTTCCAAACAAAATATCAACAAAGGTGTTGTGGCACTGAACAATACCCTAGATGAAATAAACTTAACTGGTATATAGAGCCTTTCATCCCAAAGAAACTAAATACACATTCTTTTCAAATGCACATGGAACATTTTGAAAGACAGACCATATGATAGGACAAAAAACAAGCCTCAACAAATTCAAGAAAATTGAAATCATACCAAGTATTTTCTCTGACCAAAAGGGACTGAAATTAGAAACCAACCCCAAGAAAAAGAACCCCAAACACTCAAAATCATGGAGA
>PVJI01013579.1:14665-47365 GCA_004026765.1 Micronycteris hirsuta
AAAAAAAAAAAAAAAAAAAAAAAAAAAAAAAAAAAAAAAAAAAAAAAAAAAAAAAAAAAAAAAAAAAAAAAAAAAAAAAAAAAAAAAAAAAAAAAAAAAAAAAAAAAAAAAAAAAAAAAAAAAAAAAAAAAAAAAAAAAAAAAAAAAAAAAAAAAAAAAAAAAAAAAAAAAAAAAAAAAAAAAAAGAAGAAGAAACATTTCAAACAAACAACCTAACCCTACGCCTACAAGAACTTGAGGAATAACAACAAAGACAGCCCAGAGCAAGTAGAAGGAAAGAAATAACAAATATCAGAGCAGGATTAAATGACATAGAGACTAAACACAAAATTCTAAGGATCAGTGAATCCAGGAGCTGGTTCTTTGAAAAGATAAACAAAATGGACAAGCCCTTAAGCAGGCTCATCAAGAAAAAAAGACAGAGGACCCAAATAAACATGATCAAAAATGAAAGAGGAGATATTACAACTGACACCGCAGAAATACAAAGGATTATAAGAAACTACTATGAAGAACTGTATGCCAAGAAATTTGAAAACCCTAGGAGAAATGGACAAATTTCTAGAAAAATATAATCTTCCAAAACTCAATAAAGAAGAAGCAGAAAGCCTGAATCAACCAATAACAGGTGACAAAATTGAAAGAGTAATCAAAAAACTCCTGACACACAGAAGCCCTGGACTAGATGGTTTCACAGGAGAATTCTACAAAGCATTTAAGGAAGAACTAACACCTATCCTTCAAGACTATTCCAAAAAATCCAAAATTATGGAAGACTCCCAAACCCTTTTTATGAAGAGAGCACCGTCCTAATCCCAATACCAGACAAAGACACAATAAAGAAAGAAAACTTCAGGCCAATATCGCTGATGAACATAGATGCTAAAATCCACAAAGTACTGGCAAACTGCATCGAGCAATACATTAAGAAGATCATACAACATGACCAAGTCGGATCCATTCCAAGGACGCAAGGATGGTACAATATTCACGAAACAATAAACGTAATACATCACATAAACAAAAGCAAAGACAAAAAACACATGATCATATCAATAGCTGCAGAAAAAGCATGTGATAAAGTACAGCACAGATTTATGATAAATACACTTAGCAAAGTGATAATAGAAGGAGCATTCCTCAACATAATAAAGGCCATATATAAGAGACCTACAGCCAACATTATACTCAATGGGAAAAAAACTAAAATCTTTCCCACTAAGATCAGGAACAAGACAAGGTTGTCCACTATCACCACTTCTATTCAACATAGTATTGGAAGCTTTAGGTACAGCAATCAGAGAAGAAAAGGAAATGAAAGGCATCCAAATTGGAAAGGAGGAAGCAAAACTGTCATTGTTTGTAGATGACATAATAGTGTACATAGAAGATCCTATAGACCCCGCCAAAAAACTACTCGACCTAATAAATGAATTTGGCAAAACAGCGGGATACAAAGTCAATATCCAGAAATCAAAGGCATTTTTGTATACCAACAATGAAACATCAGAAGTAGAAATCAGGGAAAAAATCTCATTTGATATAGCAACAAGAAAAATAAAATACCTAGGAATAAACCTAACCAAGAAGATAAAAGACCTATACTCAGAAAACTACAAAATACTGAAGAAAGAAATCATGGAAGACACAAACAAATGGAAACATATACCTTGCTCATGGATCGGAAGAATCAACATCATCAAAAGGTCCATACTACCCAAAGGAATTTATAGATTCAGTGCAATCCTTATCAAAGTACCAATGGCATATTTCACAGATATAGAAAAAACACTTCAAAAATTTATATGGGACCATAATTGACCCTGAATACTGGTTGCAATTTTGAGAAAGAAGAGCAAAGTAGGAGGGATCACAATACGTGATATCAAACTATTACAAGACACCTTTAATCAAAACAGCCTGGTACTGGCATAAGAACAGACACATAGACCAATGGAACAAAACAGAGAACTCAGAAATAAACTCAAGTCTCTATGGCCAATTAATTTTTGACAAAGGAATCAGCAGCATAAAATGGAGTATAAATAGCCTCTTCAAGAAATGGTGTTGAGAAATCTGGACAGCTACATGCAAAAATATGAAACTTAAGCACCAACTTACACCATAGACAAAAATATATTCAAGGTGGATAGAAGATTTAAATATAAGTCGTGACACCATAAAAGTTCTAGAGGAAACCATCGGTAGGAAAATCTCAGACATGCCACGCAGCATCATCTTCAATGATATGTCCCCTAGAGCAAGGGACATAAAGGAAAAAATAAATAAATGGGAACTTATCAAAATAAAGAGCTTCTGTGGGGCTAGAGAAAACAGTATTAAAATAAAAAGAGATCCAACTGTATGGGAAAACATATTTGCCAGTGATACCTCAGACATGGGTTGGATCTCCAAAATATATAAAGAACTCACACGACTCCACTCCAGGAAGACAAAAAACCCAATTAAAAAATGGGCAAAAACTTGAACAGATACTTCTCCAAGAAGAACATACAGAGGGCCCAGAGACATGTGAAAAGATGCTCAACATCATTAGCCATCAGAGAGATGAAAATTGAAACCACAATGAGATACCACCTCACACCAGTCAGAATGGCCATCATAAACAAATCAACAAACAAGTGTTGGAGAGAATGCGGAGAAAAGGGAACCCTACTGCACTTTTGGTGGGAATGCAGACTGGTAAAGCCACTGTGGAAAACAGTATGGAATTTCCTCAGAAAATGAAAGATGGAACTGCCTTTTGACCCAGCAATTGCACAGCTGGTATTATACCCTAAGAGGCCTGAAACACCAATCCAAAAGAACCTATGCACCCCAATGTTCATAGCAGCACAATTTACAATAGCCAAGTGCTGGAAGCAACCCAAATGCCCATCAGCAAATGAATGGATCAAGATACTATGGTACGTTTACACAATGGAATTCTATGCAGCAGAGAGAAAGAAGGAGCTTATACACTTGGCAACAGCATGGATGGAACTGGAGAGCATTATTTTAAGTGAAGCAAGCCAGGTGGTGAGGGACAAAACCATATGATCTCACCTTTAACTGGAACATTATCAACAAAACAAGAAAAACATAACCAGAGACATTGAAATTAAGAACAATGTAACAATAGCCAGAGGGAAGTGGAGAGGGGATTGTGCAGAGAACGGTTTTCAGGAAGCACTGTAGAGGACATATGGACAGAACCAAGGGGGAGGTTGGAAGCAGGGGAGAGAGGTGGGTTTGGAGGGGGTTAGTGGGAGGGGAGGGGAGAAAATGCATACAAGTGTAATTGAAGAACAGTAAAGTAATTTAAAAAGAAGACATAGGGTAGCTGAAAGGATAAAAAAATATGACCCTCACAAATCTGCCTACCAGAGACTCACCATAGAACAAAAGACCTATACATATTGAATGGAAATGTTTGGAAAAAGATATTACAAGCACAAAAGCAGGAAAAAAAAACCCTAAGATAGCCATACTTATATTTAACAAATAGACTTCAAAACATACGTCATAAAGAGAGACCCAGATGTTCTCCTCATAATACTCAAGGGATGAAACCATCAAGAAGACATTAACTGACATTAACCAGAGAAGAGGTGAGAGGGGGTAATGGTGTGGGAAGAAGGAAGAGTATACAGGAATATGTATAAAGGACACATAGACAAAACCAAAGAGGGGTAGGATCATGGTTGGGAAGTGGGGATGGCTGTGGTGGGGGGGATGGTGTGGAGAAAATTGAGACAACCGTATTTGAACAACAATTTTTTAAAAAGAAAATATTGGTGGTATTCAGGTATGTGGCTGGGGTAGAGATAAATAAGCAGACAACAGAGGATTCTGGGCAATGAAAAATACTCTGTATGATATTATATTGATGGATATACTCATATGACATTATAAATTTGTACAAACCCATGGAATGAACAACATCAAAAGTGAACCCTAGGGTAAACTGTGAACTCTAATTGATAATGATGTGTCACTGTCACTTCATCCCCAGTAAATAAATGTGTCATTCTGGTGAGTGATGTTGATACCTGAGGAAGTTGTGCATGTGCAGGGTGGCACGGGGAGGGGCACAATGGGAATATGAGAAGTCTCCCTACCTTTCTCTCACTCAGTGTTTTTGTAAGCTTAAAACTGCTCTAAAAACTTGTCTTTACAAAAAATAAAAGTAGACTTCCAGCCAAGATGGAGGTGTAGACACAGTATGCATCCTCACACAACCAAAAGAGGGAAAAAAATAATTTTAAAACAAAAAACAATGAAATCTGACAGAAAATCGAACTGTATGGAAGTCCGACAACCAGCCAGTTAAAGAAGACACATTCATCCAGACTGGTAAGCGGAGCGGATCCGGGGGAGAGCACGCGACAAAACGGCAGTTTGTGGAGTGGTGCGGGTGACACTGCAGCTTCCCAGAGAGGCCTACAACTGGTGCACTCAGTGAAACCCGTGGTTGGCCAACAGGGACCCAGCGGTGCCAAAAATAGTGGACCAGGCAGTTCCTCATACTCGAGCAGATAAACCGGGAGAAAAAGCTGGGGAGCGGAGCAGACCGTGCAACCCACCAACTCAGGGAAATAAAGCCTCAAACCACTGATTGAAAACACCTATGGTGGTTGAGGTGGCATCCGGAGGAACTCCCAGCATCATGGGAGAGTTCATTGGAGAGACCCACAGGGACTTAGATCTGCAGAAGCCCACCCACCCGGGAAGCAGCACAAAAGGTCTCAATTTGCTTGTGGGTGTTGGTGACTGGGAGCAAGGTGACTGGGAGCCAGCACAGGGTAGAGCAAGTGCCATTGTTCTCTCTCAGGCCCTGCCCCCACAGGCAGCATCAAAACATAGTGAAGTGGAGGGTCCAGGTTCGATTCCCAGTCAGGGCACATGCCTTGGTTGCTGGCCAGGTCCCCAATGAGGACCATGTGAGATGCAACCACACATTGCTGTTTCTCTCCCTCTCTTTCTCTCTCCCTTCCCCTCTCTCTCTAAAAATAAATAAATAAAATCTTAAAAAAAAAAAAAACATAGTGAGGTGGGTTGCACTGCCCTGGTGCACAACTAAGGATCCACCCCTTAACATTACAGGCACGCAGAGAAAGGGAAGGATGGCCCAAATGAAAGGGCAGATCAAAACTCCAGGAAAAATACAACTAAGCTGTGAAGAGGTAGCCAACCTATGCAGAGTTCAAAACACTGGTAATCAGGATGTTCACAGGATCAGTTGAATTTGGTTGCAAATTCTATGAAAAAAAAAATGAAGAATACTCTAAGAGAAATGAGGGGAAATGTACAGGGAACCGATAGTGATGGGAAGGAAACTGGGACTCAAATCAACGGCGTGGAACAGAAGGAAGAAAAAAACATTCAGCCAGAAAAGAATGAAGAAACAAGAGTTCAGAAAAAATGAGGAGAGGCTTAGGAACCTCCAGGACATCTTTAAATGTCCCAACATCCAAGTCATAGGAGTGCGCGAAGGAGAAGAGGAAGACCAAGGGATTGAAAACTTTTTTGAACAAATAATGAAGGATAACTTCCCCAAGCTGGTGAAGGAAATAGACTTCCAGGAAGTTCAGAGAGTCCCAAAGAAGTTGGACCCAAAAAAGAATACACTAAGCCACATCGTAATTACATTACCCAAGGTTAAAAATGAGGAGAGAATCTTAGAAGCAGCAAGAGAAAAGGAGACAGTTACCTACAAAGGAATTCCCATAAGATTGTCAGCTGATTTCTCAAAAGAGATCTTGCAGGCAAGAAGGAACTGGGGAGGAGTATACCAAGTCATGAAAGGCAATGACCTACATCCAAGAATACTTTATCCAGCAAAACTTTCATTTAGAATGGAAGGGCAGATAAAGTGCTTCTCAGATAAGGTCAAGTTCAAGGAGTTCATCATCACCCAGCCTTTATTATATGAAATGTTAAAGGGATTTATGTAAGTCATGGAGGGATATCAACAGAGGAGTGGGAGGAGGAGAGGGGGGGAAAGTATAGAGAATAAGTAGCATAAATGGTAGGTAGAAAATAGACAGGGGGAGGTTTAGAATAGTATGGGAAATGTGGAAGCCAGGGAACTTATATGTATGACCCATGGACAAAAACTAAAGGGCATGGAATGGGGGTTGGGGGTGCTGGGCAGGCAGTAATAGAAGGGGGGAAATGGGACAACTGTAATAGCATAATCAATAAAATAAATTTTAAAAATAAATAAAATTGAATTGAAGCTTAGAGATCCATCTGCCTCTTCTCACCAGGGAACAACAAATTGAAACTAAGAAATTTGAGACAAAGACGCAGTCAGTGTAATTAGTGTGAAACTGAATCCCGCATCTAGATCTCTGTGAGTTCCACTGGTTCCTCTCCACCTCCCTCCCCACTCTACCAATTATATTATTTTTTATGAAGCCTCTTCATTTTGGAAATTATTACTCTTTATGAGAAGGATTGAGTAGTTTCACATAACTTTATTTTCATACTGTAAGTTGTTGTGTCCCATTCAAAAGTATATAGATTGTTTTCAAACCATAATGTGTAAAATTAAGCAAATGTAATGTAAAAAGTAATTCCGTTCTCTGTGGCCTACTATACAAACATTTAATTGGGATTCCAGACTAAATGTGAAACTAAACTCAAAAGTCCTGTTGAGAAGGCAGATCTCTGCATTGTCATTCATATGGTTGTTCTACAGTATACATAGAACAGCTCCAAGAGTAAGAAAAATGTTTTAAGTAAGTGAAGCATTACAGTGTGCACCTACAGTAACCTCATTGGACTCTTCTAAAATATTGTGGCTTAATATAGTTCTTTTTTCTGTTTTGGGATTGGGCCTATTGATTTTAGTAGTGAGCTCTCAGTATGTGGATTTGCAGATTTTCCATTTTCCTTCTTCACATACCATTTTATGAATTCTATATCATTTTTTGTTGTTGGTAATGTTTTTGTTTTGTTGTTTTAGTCGAAGCCATTTCATTATGAGATTTATTTAATAGGACTTTCTTTGAGAGCTGTATAATGATAGTCATTCTTGGCCTTTGTCTCTGTGAGATAGATAGCTTATTACCCCAATATTCTTTAATGTGTTTTCCAAAGGCAGCTTGCCATTTGTCATTTTTCCTTCTGAAAAATAAAATTGTGATTTAATCACAAAAAAAGTATATGAATAATGAGTGACACAAAACAAGAAGACATAAATATTATAAACATATATGCACCCAACATAGAAGCACCCAAATATATAAGGAAAGTCTTGACGGACTTCAAGAAAGATATAGACAGCAACAAACTTATACTAAGGGAGGTTAACACCCCACTGTTAAAAATGGACAGATCTTCCGAACAAAATATCAACAAGGATATTGCAGCATAGAACAATGTCATAGATCAAATGGACGTAACTGATATATACAGAGCCTTTCGTCCTAAAGAAGCAAAATACACATTCTTTTCAAATGCACATGGAAATTTTCAAAGATAAATTACATGATAGGACACAAAAAATCTCTCAACTAATTCAAGAAAACTGAAATCATATCAAGCATCTTCTCCAACCACAAGGGAGTGAACTAGGAACCAGCCTCAAAGAAAAAAACCCAAAACACTCAAACTCATGGAGATTGACTGGCATGCTATTACACAATGAATGGGTCAAGAATGAGATTAAGGAAGAAATGAAAAATTTTCTGGAAACAAATGAAAATGAACTGACAACAACCCAAAACATATGAGGCACAGCTGAGAGGGAAGTTCATAGTGATACAGGCCTACCTAAAAAAGATAGAAACATTTCAAACAAACAGCCTAAGCCTTCACGTATAAGAACTCGAGGAACAACAACAAACAAGACCCAGACCAAATAGAAGGAAGGAAATAACCAAGATCAGAGCAGAATTAAATGACATAGAGACTAAAAGCACAATTCTAAGGATCAATGAATCCAGGATCCTGGTTCTTTGAAAAGATAAACAAAATCAACAAGCCTTTAAGCAGACTTATCAAGAAAAGAAGAGAGAGGATACAAATAAACACAATAATAAATGAAAGAGGAGATATTACAACTGAGGCCACAGAAATACAAAGCATTGTAAGAAATTACTACAAAGAACTATATGCCAAGAAACTGGAAAACCTAGGTGAAATGGACAAATTTCTAGAAAAATACAAGCTTCCAAAACTGAAGAAGCAGAAAGCCTGAACAGACCAATACCAGCTAGTGAAATTGAAGCAGTAATCAAAAAGTAATAAGAATGGCCCGCATAAACAAATCAACAACAGTAAGTGCTAGCTAGGTTGTGGAGAAAAAGGAACCCTAGCACATTGTTGGTGGGAATGCAAACTGGTGTATTCACTGGGGAAAACAGTATGGAGTTTCCTCAGAAAACTAAAAATGGAACTGCCTTTTGACCCAGCAATTCCACTGCTGGGATTATATCCTAAGAGCACTGAAACACTAATTTGAAAGAACCTATGCACTCCAATGTTCATAGCAGCACAATTTACAATAGCCAAGTGCTGGAAGCAATGTAATTGCCTATCAATAAATGAGTGGGTCAAAAAACTATTGTACATTTACACAATGGAATTCTATGCTGCAGACAGAAGAAGGAGCTCCTACCCTTTGTGACATCAAGGATGCATCTGGAGAGCATTGTGCTATGTGAAATCAGCCAGGCAGTGAAAGACCAATACCATATGATCTCACCTATAAGTGGAACCTAATCAACAAAACAAACAAGCAAGGAGAAGATAACCAGAGACATTGAAATTAAGAACAAACTGGCAGTAACCAAGGAGGAGGTGGGAGGGAATAATGGAGGGAAGGGAGGGAAGGTTTTTCAGAAACATCTGTAAGGGACACATGGAAATAGTTTTTTATCTACTAGAAAATTACTACCTAATAGAAGAAATGAAATTGTATACCCAAAACCATTAGTTAATAATTTAGGCCAGTAGGTGTTTAGAAACTAAAATATAGTTTCTTTGTATTTTGTGTTATTGAACCCCCAGATCTCTATACATCTTTGCACTTGCAAGCCATGTATGCATTCCACAGAGTGGGTCCTCAGCAGACTTTTTTTTTTTTCAATGTGATCTGATTTGGAGTAAAGTCTAGCTGCTTAAAAGTGTTGGGAAAGCCAGGATGATTTCATTTAATCTTCCACAGCAAGGCTGCCCAAAGAAAACCCCTAAATTGACACAAGTGAGCCTTTGGGGCTCACCTCAATGATGCAGGTAAAATAAGATTGCCCCAGTGCTAGCCCTACAAGGATATCAAGGCTTAAAACTCAGACATTGACCTTGCCAACATGGCTCACTAGGAGTTATTTCCTTCTTTGTCAGTAGAAGGCATGTTAGGTGGGGAAAGAGAGGAGCGGGATTGAGGCAGAAGGGCTAAAGGTGGTGCATTCCTGAACACTGATAAGCCTAAAGGAAGGTCAGGGCACTCTGAGAAAATTTTGGGAGCTTCACTTCCTCAGTTGTTACTGTCTGTGTTGGCTAAAAACATACATGAATTCTTCATTCATTTGACATGTACATTAGGTCCCTACTGTGTGCCAGGCATTTTTTTCTTTTTTTAATTTATTGATTTAAAAAAATTTTAAGTATATTTTATTGATTATGCTATTACAATTGCCCCAATTTTCTTCTCTCCTTTATCCCTCCTCTGCCCTACTCCCACCCTCCCTCCAGCATTCCCCACCCCTCTTTGTTCATGTCTATGGGTTGTACATATAAGTTCTTTGGCTTCTCTAATTTTCTATACCATTCTTAACCTACCCTTGTCTATTATATGCTTACAAATTATGCTTCTTATTTCCTGTACCGTTCCCCTGCCAATTTCTTCCTCCCCCTCCCCGTTGGTAATCTTCCATGTGATCTTCATTTCTGTGATTCTGTTCCTGTTCTAGTTGTTTGCTTAGTTTGTTTTGTTTCATTTTGTTTTTTAGGTTCAGTTTTTGATAGTATGAGTTTCTTGTTATTTTACTGTCCAGAATTTTGATCTTCTTCTATTTCTTACATAAGTCCCTTTAACATTTCATATAATAAGGGCTTGGTGATGATGAACTCCTTTAACTTGACCTTTTCTGGGAAGCACTTTATCTGCCTTTCCATTCTAAATGATAGCTTTGCCAGATAGAGTAATCTTGGATGTAGGTCCTTGCCTTTCATGACTTCAAATATTTCTTTCCAGCTCCTTCTTGCCTGTAAGAAATCAGCTGATAGTCTTATGGACATTCCTTTGTAGGTAATGCTCTCCTTTCCTCTTGCTGGTCTTAAGATTCTCTCCTTATCTTTAATCTTGGGTAATGTAATTATAATGTGCCTTCATGTGTTCCTACTTGGGTCCATTTTCTTTGGGACTCTCTGAGCTTCCTGTACTTCCTGGAAATCTATTTCCTTCATCCTACTGGGGAAGTTTTCCTTCATTATTTTTTTCAAATCAGTTTCCAATTTCTTGCTCTTCCTCTTCTCCTTCTGGCATCCCTGTGATTTGGATGTTGGAGGACTTAAAGTTGTCTCAGCAGTTCTGAAGCCTCTGCTCATTTTTTTGAATTCTTGTTTCTTCATTCTGTTCTAGTTGTATGTTTATTTCTTCTTTTTGTTCCAGATCATTGGTTTGAGTCCAGTTTTCCTCCCTTCACTGTTGGTTCCCTGTGTATTTTGCTTTATTTCTCTTAGTGTAGCATTCATTTCTTCCTTCATTTTGCAACTGAGCTTAATCAATTTTTTGAACATCCTGATTACCAGTGTTTTGAACTCTGCATCAGATAAGTTGTCTATCTCCTCATTCCTTAGCTCTTTTTCTGGAGTTTTGATCTGTTCTTTCATTTGGGCCATATATCTTTGTCTCAGTGCACCTGTTAAGTTGTAAGGGGGTGGAGCCTTGGGTATTCACCAGGGCAGGGCAACCCTCTTTGCTGCATTGTGAGGCTATCTGTATGGGAGAGGTCAGAAGGGGAACAATGCCACTCACTTGCTCCGCTCTAGGCCCATTTTCCAAGAACTCTCCTGTGACACTGGGAGTTTCTCTCACTTTCACAGCCCTCACAGTATTTTACAGCTAAAGGATTCGAGTCTTTAGTTTCCAGGTGAGCCAGCCCCTCCTCGCCCCTGTATCCGCCACCTTGACTCATCCCTTCTCCGTCTACCACAGCTGCCAGTCTCTGGCCCTCCTACCAGTCTGGATGAATGTTTTTTTAATTCATTTGTTGTCAGAGTTACCTGAAGTTTTCTATTCTGGCAGTTCTGGTTGTTTCTTGTTTTTAAATTGGTTGCTATCCTTCTTTTGGTTGTGAGGAAGTGAAGCTTTTCTACCTATGTCTCTATCTTGACTGGAACTTTTACATTTTTTTAATTGTTGTTCAATTACAGTTACCCCCATTTTTCCCCCATTACCCTCTCCTGCCCTACCCACCCCCACCTCCCACATTTAATCCTTCCCCCATCCCATTGTGTTTGTCCTTTCATCCTTTATACATGTTCCTTGACTTGACCCTTCCCTTTCTTTCCCCCATTTTCTCCCTCCCCCTCCCATCTGGTTACTGTAGTTTGTTCTTTATTTCCATGTCTCTGGTTCTATTTTGCTCACTTGTTTGTTTTGTTGATTAGGTTCCACTTATAGGTGAAGTCATATATTTGTCTTTCACTGCCAGGCTTATTAACTTACTGATTTTTAGAGAGAGAGGAAGGGGGGCTGAGAGAAACATCAATTCATAGTTCCACTTATTTATGAATTCATTGGTTGATTGTTGTATATGCCATGATGGGGGATCAAACCTAGAACCTTGGCATATCGGGATGACACAAACCAACTGAGCTACTCAGCCAGAGCTACCCAGACATTATTGTAGTCACTTAGGATATAGATGTAAATAAAACGTACACAGATTACTGCCTTCCTAGTGCTTAGAAGAATGGAGTCAGAAAGTAAATAAGCCAATACCACCTAGGGAGCAAAGGATGTGCACCAGGCAGGTGAGGGGATAGTGGTGGGAGACAACAGTAACAGTATGGCAGGGCATCCTGGAAAGATCTGTTGAGAAGTGGCATTTGAGCAAAGCTCTGAGTGAGGTGAGGTAACTAGTTATGTGTGTATCTGTGGAAGAGAATTCCAGGAGGAGGAACAGCAAGTGCAAGGGCCCTGAGGTAGGAGCTTATGCTGGGCATATTGGAGGAACAGCAAAGAGCTCCCTGTGGGTGGAAGAGAGTGAAGGATAAACCCACATATGAAAATGCTGTCTAAAGGAGCTTCTTGAGATGATGGAAATGCTCTACATCTGTGATATCCAGTGTGCTAGGCACTACCAACCTCTGGCTACTAAGCACTGGCACATGGTAGTATGGCCAAGGAACTAATTGTTACGCATATTTTATTTAGATCATTTAACTTTGAATAGCTCCATGTGACTGTGGCTGCTGTACTAGTCAGGTTAGATGTGGATGTCATGGGTGGCTCTGGGACCTCTGTTCTTAATCCTCAGTAACACAGGTCCAGGGAACCAGTGGTCATGTCTGATCTGCATCTCAGTAAGCTGCCTCAGGTGCTGTTGGGTTCCTTCTGATCCTTCTCTGTAAGCTGCTCATTGAGCAACAGGCACATGTTATGAGTTCTTTGTGAGGACAAAGGATGGTGGAATCTCCTGAATTTATCAGCACATCTGCACCTTTAAAATTCACAGTATTTTACAGCTAAAGGATTTGAGTCTTTAGTTTCCAGGTGAGCCAGCCCCTCCTCGCCCCTGTGATCCGCCATCTTGCCACAGCTCCTCTCCATCTACCACGGCTGCCAAATAAATTTTGCTTATTATAGAAAACACTAAAATCCAGAAATGAAAAAAGTCAATGATATGCCCACCATTCAGAAGCTTCTAATTCATGATATCTAAAGGAAATATGATATATTCACTTTCTACCCTGGTTAATACTTTATTAATTATAAACGTCTTTCCTGGGCAATTGATAAACAGCTGTGCCATTATTTTTCATGACTATATAGAATTCTATGTAGAATTTTTTGTAATTTTACTGTTTTTAAACATTGCTGTCAGGAACACTAACAGGGGTGTCCAACCTGCAGCTCATGGGCCACATGTGGCCCAGGATGGCTATGACTGTGGCCCAACACAAAATTGTAAATTTATTTAAAACATTATAATATTTTTGTGATTATGCATCACAGTGTATTTAGTGTGTGGCCCAAGACAACTCCTTCTATTTGACCCTTTCCTTTATTTTCTAGTGTGGCCCAGAGATGCCAAACGTTTGGACACCTCTGCAAGTCTAGAACAAACACCCCTATATGCTTGTCCATGTGTTTCTTAGACTGTGCTCTTAGAAACTGAGCCTCTATCAGAAGTTCTGGATTCTGGGCTACTTGAGGACCAGTCCTATAATATTCTGCTCTCTAATCCTCTACTCTCTCCCCTAAGCCACAATGTAGATGCTCTCCAGAAGTAACAAGCAGAAAAGTTCAGGGAGAATAAGAGGGCAGCATGTGGCCCAGAGGGAGGCAATAGGAGAATGAGTAAGACTTGAATGAGACTAAGTAACACAGCTGAGTGCAGCTTCCCATCCCTAAAATGGTACCCTTACAGCTTTTGCTCATGGAGCTCAGTGAATGTGAAATATCATAACTTGTGAAACATGGCATCATGCCTAATATTATGATTATTTTACTAAAATATCCCAAGGAAGAAAACGCCAAGATTACTAAGACCCATCCCACTTAGTGGAGGCAGTAAAAATGGGACAGAGAATAGGAAGATTGAGGGGTGAGTGGCCAGACCAGCAGGGTACCAGCTGAGGGACCCATCAACTTCTGCATTTCTCTACTTTTTTGTAGCATTTGTCTCCTCCAAAGGTTTAGCTCAAAAGGGAGGACCTTCCCATGGACTGTAAGCTCCATTGGAATGCTGTCATTCTGCCTTACAAATATTCCAATTCAATGACCCAAGAGGAAGAATTTTAGAAACAGCTTCTGTGTGCGGTGAATTTCTTTGTGTTGGTGGTTGTTTATGTTTTCTCTGCTTAGTTTATTGGTATGAATGCAGCCTTGTGCGGGCAGTCTCATTTCCTTTCTTTGATGTTTGATGGAATAATGCCCATGGCCACTTATAACCCACTAATGAAAGAGAGAACATCAAGAGAGCTGGGCTTTTTTATCTACACTGTAATTTGTCTAAATTATTTTAAAATCTATTTTAATCAAAACTAATTATTTTGGTGCCATGTAACCACAACTTTGCAATTTATAGTGTGCTTCCCTTACCATCCTAAGTAAAAATCTGTGGAGATTTTGGTAGAGTGCCCTGAAATCTCATTCTTTGCTTCATGGGTATAGTGATATAATTCTAAGAAATTTCCCAAAATGGAAGTTGATGTTGCCAGCATGCCTGTGTGGTCTGGGGTAGCAGTTCACACATACCTGGCTATTTGATTGAGAAAACTCTCAACTGACCACTGTCAGCACTGGACTCCATGTAGGCACCATGAAACAGACCAGTCAAGATGCAAAATCATCAGAATCCTTGGGGCAGAGGAGACACCTCAACTTTAGACAAAAAACAATTCAGATAAAATGAAGTTTATTCATAGCCATGGTTTTGGTGTCCAAACATAGCATAGTACAGAGCTCTGGATTGAGCAGCCACTAAGTAGGTGGTTCTGTGATTTGGCAATATTTCAATTTCTCAGAGCCCAGCTTTGTACTTTGCAAAATAGAAATAACAATAAAAATGGGAAGAACACTTATTTCCAGAGTTATTAGAATCCAACAAGCTCAGGTATATAAAACTCTTTGTGAACTAAAACCACCACCCCCCAAAATTCTAAGCAAATATCCATCATCCGAGTTGGTGTGTAGGTGTGAGGACACCCACTGGTAGCATCTGAGTTGAAGGGTAGAAGAAGTGGCTGTCCTTTCAGTTCTCTCCCAGAGATCTCTTTGGATATGGCCCAACCTGGGATTGTCACTGTAGGTTTATCCCTTCCCAGACCTTCCTAGCACCTTATGCAGAGGGTCCTCAAAGTGCAGCTCAGCATTTCCAACTTAGCTCTGACATTTCAGGTTGCTTGCTTCCAGAGTGATGTTCCAGAAACCTTGGAGTTGACACAGTTACTTGCCTGTGGAGAGGAACAGCTATGAAGATATTCAGACTCTGCCTGGCAACACTGCACAGCCTTCATTCAAATAAGAGTTGGACTTCCCAGGGACTGGCATATGTGCAAATACCCAAACAGCCCTCAGTCCACCAATGAATCTCACCCATGAATTATGCATCCCTGAAAACTGTTTAGCTCCCTACTCTGACAGACATAAAAACAGTAATTTTCATTTCTCTCTATTGTTGGGGAGACCATATTTGTGATGCTGCAGAATAAAAAGAAGGTAAATTTCACAGACACAGCCCTAGAAGATATACTGTGTGATCCCAAACTCACCAGTGCTTGTGACTCACCTGAGAAGAGACAGTGCCCAGCCAGCAGGAAGGAACTGTCCCACTTCTTATAAGAAGTGACACCTCAGAGCCTCTGACCTGCAGGTCTGGGGTGGACAGATGCTATGCAGACAGTGTGTCACCCACTTCTATCATAGAGCTCTCCACAGAAGGTCCTTGTTTGTGATTTGAGTGAGCCCATCAGAATTTGTATGTTTTCTCCAAGTCAACTAGACAAAATGGGTTCTAAGAGGAAGCTTCTGTCATTTCACTGAAGCACTGCCACTGTCTGTACACTGATTAGAAGCTCTGGTTGGCATTTTATATGCATTTTAATTAACAAAAATAGAAAAGGACATCGTCACCACCTGTGGGTTTCATCTGTGTCTGTCTGCATAGGAACATCAGAGGAGGCATGGGAGGTCATTGCTACGGTGGTTCTAGTGTCAATGACATCCACACAGGTGTTAGGCTCTCGGGGTACCCACCTGAGAGTTGGTCTGGTACTTCAGGTGACCACCTGCCTCTGAAGCCACCTGATGAAGTGGCCAGCATATACTGCAATGTGGTCCTGAATGTCTCCAGCCTGCAGCAGGAGGAAACATATTTAACAACTTCCTGCACTGACAAAAGCTGGAGTTAAATGTGAGTCCATCTCTGGATAAAATAAGCTCATAGAATGGCCTTAGTTTGGGATGAGTCATCATGTGTGTGCCATGTACTGATGAGAGGAAATTTGTAGTGGGGGCCCAGCAAGTGGGATAACTGATGAGAATAAAAGCATCCTCTATCTGGACATGTAGGGGTGGAAGCACGTTGACATGACAGCACTTTAGCATCCTAGAGCTCTTGTGTGCCCTCTGTGGGACAGTTTGGTCATTGTAATCATCAGAACTGCTTTTTAAAAATCCCTCTGTCTCAGAATAAAGAGTGGAATCTACAAGAGTGTGTGCCTTCTGAGATTACCCAGTTCTCTCCTCTGCAGAACATACCTTTACCCTCACTGTCCAGGCCCCCATCTCAAAGATCTGTTAGGTAATTGCCTTCAGTAGGATTTTATTTTCTGTGGAATGACCCAATAGCCCTGTAACCAGGATTTTTCTCTTCCTGTTCTTGCTAAAGATTCCCTCAGCTGGGGGCTTCCTTTTGAGGAGAAGTACTTGCAGGCATAATAACAACAAAAACCTTCTTTGAGGCTTCTCCTTGAGCCAGCCTCCACCCCCAAATTCAGAGGGTATCATAGAGTGATTCCTTTATTAATACTCTTCTTCTGTTCCATCCCTATATGTTCTTTTTGCAGAGTAACTACTCCAGTGATACAGAGAGTGAGGACAACTTTCTCATGATGCCCCCACGGGACCACCTTGGCCTCAGTGTCTTCTCCATGCTCTGCTGCTTCTGGCCTTTGGGCATTGCAGCCTTCTACCTGTCCCATGAGGTAAGTTCACACACACACAGAGCACACCAGGCTATGGAGGAAGAAAACCCAAGAAGACATTCAGCTCATGTCACCAGACGGGTCTTTACTTTGTGGTTAAAGAACACGCCCAGGGTAGCCAGGGTACCACAGGGAGGTCAAAGCCATCTCACCTCATCATAGGACTTCCCTGTGGCCACTGAGGCAAGGTGAGAAGTCTTCAGAAAAAAAGCTGAGTGATGGAAACAGGTTTTTACTGGGGAAAAGCAGATGAGTTGGGGATCTTGGCCTTCAAGCAGGCACTTGGGCCCAGCCAGTGATATTAACCCAGCACTAGACAGCTCTGTGCCCAAGGTGGAGATATCTAACTTACTAACAGTGGAGTAAAGGGGGTTTCATTTTCTTTGTGAAAGGTTCATTCATGTGAAATAGATTTTAGGTGCATAGCAGCCTAAATTAATGTTCTGCTAGATGAAATGGTTTGTCATGATGGTGGTCATGCCCTCCTTTGTCCAGTATGAGGGCTTCTAAAGGTATAGTTTCCCAGCCTTTTTTCACTGAAAATCATCCTACTCATTATGCCCTCATGGAACCTAGGTTAAAATATTTTTTTCAAGCAAAGAAAGAGTATTCTTTCAAAAATAACCTATATTCTCATTTTTAGTAATCAACAAAAGACATTTATACTTGCTATTTAAAGGATGAGGTTTCAACAACATCATTCCAGCCCAACAGATAGATAAGCAGCTTCATGGGTTAGCCAGGGAAAGTGTGGCACTGCACTCATGGCTCTTTGAACTTCCTTCAGCACTGGAGTTTCCTCTCCAGCTTCTAGGTTTCTAGGAACGAGGCTGCAAAAACCTGACTGTAGCAGGTTTTTTGTTTAAAACACTAATTTCTCTCGGCTTGAAAACAGATTCCTTGGCCAAGCCCAGCAATGGCCTGTCACTGCTTCTTTCTGGTTTCAGTATTGATTCAGTTCTGTTTGACTGATGACAAAAGTCATATTATGCCCTTTTCTTTTTCGTCTGCCTCCCCTTTCCTGACACCATGCAGGGGAGAGCAGTGGACTTACTGGTGGTGGTACACCTGAGGCCAGGTGCTTCTTGGCATGGACACTCCAGAGGCCCTTCAAGGCAAGGGTGAAAGAGCCAAAGGATGAGGTAGGGCCCTTTTCAGCGCGGCTCTGTGGTCCTGGCTCTGGAGGATAATGGATGGGGGGAGGGGTGATGGGTAAGTCCTGCACTGCTCAGGTTGGGCTGAACAGTTGTTCCATGCCCATTGAATGACTGGAGGTTCTACTTGAATGTCTTGTGTAAGTTTGTCCTATGAATGCCAAAGACCCCCTTCTTTGGAGTCACAAGCATGGATGGGAAAGAAAGACTCCCTGGTTTGGTAGGGCCCTGGGCAGCTGTGGGTAGAGCAAGGTCTGGGTATGCCTTGGCCCCATAGAGAGAGTGTGGGTACTGTGTATGCTGGGGTCTGGCACACAGGGTGGGACCTGGAGAAAGGCTTATGGACAGACATGCTTCATATGAAGAACAAGTTCACCCACATCTGTGTACACTGCACCCAAAACTTGAGTTAAGATGCTACATGTTGACAAGAGTAGTTTCACTGTGAAAGGGAAGGTCAGGATGGAGACAAGAGAAACAGATTCTCACAAACTGTGGGCAGTTCTGGCTTTTCCCGTGAGCTGAACATGGGAGGTCAACCCTCTCCTTCATCCCAGTCCTGCCACATGATGAGGTAAAGGGGGGCAGGTAACTCCCAGCCTCCTGGTTCTGATTCTACTGAGGAAAGCCATTATCTGATCTCCAGCAGGAAGGCACCATTGACATCAGAACTTTGATTGCCAGTTTTTAGAGTGTGATTGATTTTTTTTGCATCAGATTCCAATAAGACAGTTGTTACCTGTACCAGGAGATGAAAGTAGACATTGTATAAATGCATCAGTCGGGTAAGCCCTGGATAACGGGAAGGCACAGGGAAAGGTTGCATATGACGCCAGATAGAAAGGCTGTCCCTTTTCTTGACTGTTTCATATGTCCCAGGATGAAGCCCCTGTCTCCAAAGCAGAGTAAATTGTGCATAGCTTCTTTTTCTAAATGACTGTAGTTATAATAAAATTCAAGGCCACAATTCCAGAAGCTAGCATTCAAAGTCTCATTCTCAGAAAATAGTTTTATTCTTCACATGAAAAGAACTTCTTAGACTTGGGCCTGACAAGTCATGAAATTTCATACCTTTGGTAATAAAGAGGATTCTGATTATTTGTTCAAAGGTAAATGCGAAATGCAGTTTCTGTGGAGGCTTCTGATCATATTTCTCAGAAGTGAAGGCTAGAGTATAGAGTTTGCCTTCACTCTTGGAATAAGAATAGGGTCCCCAGGGTCCCTGTCTCTCAAGCCTTTTTTTCATTGTGCTGGGAGGATGGATTTCCCTTTAGTGGGACCACAGCAGAGAAGAAATCTCTGGAGGTGAGTGTCCTTTACAGGGCCTATATCCAAGTCTTTCTACATGGGGACTTTCAGGCTAAAACCAGGCCCATGCATCTCTCTTTGTTGCAGTCCACAGCTGTGTAACTCTCGGTTGTGCTACAGACCAGGAGGCAACCACCCCTGGCACACAGGCTTCCACGCTGCCACAGGCTGCCAGGCATGCTGTTTGTGCCTCTACAGCCTGACTACTGACATAACATATTCAGCAGGCATGTGAGAGGAGCAGACAGCTGCCAAAGAGAGAGTGTACACATCCAATAGAACAGACACTCAGAGTCAGTACACAAAATTAAATCAGTGCTTTTCTGAGCGAGGCCATCTGGAAGTTCCATTCCAGGCATTGGAGAGAGGAAAGACCACAGCCAGCTCTATTCTATATGATTCCTTGCAGTTGCTGCCAATACCTCTTGTTTCCCAGAGTTTCTGGGGTCTGGAGTGGTTATGTCAGAAGAGAGCAAACAGCATATTGATGAAGCCAAGACTCCCCAAGTTACAAATGCGGTTTACAAGGAAATCTTTGACATCAGGATAATGTTAGTTTTTTTTTTCTTTTATCACAGATCATATTCCACTGTAGTCACTGACAATTAGATGATGTCTGCACTTTGTCAAAGTAACCATTTAGTGAGGTCAAGGGAACATGTAAGGCCATTTTACGAAAGCAAAACAAATATCTCAGTGGTTGCATGATACGGGTCAGTAGTTGTATGATATGGGTCAGTGATGACACAAATTAATAGGCTTTGTGGACTTACAAAGTCCAGGATATTGATTCTTCTGGCCAAGATGGAGGCATATGTTGATACACTTTGCCTCCTCACACAACCAAAAGAAGGGCAACACCAATTTAAAAACAAAAAATAACCAGAATTGCCAGAAAAACAAACTTTATTGAAGTCCCACAAAGAAAGAGTTAAAGAAGAAACATTCATACAGACTGGTAGAAGGGGTGGAGACAGGCTGCCAGGGCAGAGAAGACAAGGGGCAACTGGCGGACTGGGCAGTCCCACATTTGTGTGTGGACAAACCAGGAGGAACAAATAGGGAGCGAGACAAACTGCACAATGCAGGGTTCCAACACAAGGAAATAAAGCCTCAAAGCCTCTGGCTGTAAAAACATGGGACATGCAGCAACAGGAGAAACTCCCAGCCTCACAGGAGAGTCTGTTGGAGAGACCCATGGGATTGTAGAACATACACAAGCCCACCCACCTGGAAATCAGCACCAGAAGGCTACAGTTTGCTCATGGGTAGCAGGGGAAATGACTGAAAGCCAGCAGAGAGCTGAGCAAATGGCATTGTTCCCTCTCAGACCTCTCCCCAACATACAGAGTCACAAGCAGAGAAATGGGTCACCCTCTCCTGGCAAATACCTAAGGCTCCACGCCTTATAATGTAACAGGCTCACTGAGACAAAAAAATATGGCCCAAATGAAAAAAAAAAGACAGATCAAAACTCCAAAAATAGAACTAAGAAATGAAGACATAGCTGACCTGTCAGATGCAGAATTCAAAACCCTAGTAATCAGGATGCTTACAGAAATGGTTAAGTATGGTCACAAAATGAGGAAAAAGTGAAGGCTATGCAAAGTGAAATAAAGAAAAATATACAGGGACCCAATAGTGAAGGGAAGGAAAATGGCACTCAAATCAATGATTTGGAACAGAAAGGAAGAAATAAATATTCAACCAGAACAGAATAAAGGAACAAGAATTAAAAAAAAAAAGTGAAGAGATACTTAAGAACATACAGGACAACTTTAAACATCCCAACACCCAAATCATAAAAGTGTCAGAAGAAGAGGAAGAGCAAGAAATTGAAAATTTATTTGAAAAAATAATGAAGGAGAACTTCCCCAATCTTGCTAAGGAAATAGACTTCCAGGAAGTCCAGGAAGCTCAGACAGTCCCAAAGAATCTGGACCCAAGGAAGCACACACCAAGGCTCATCATAATTACATTATCCAAGATTAAAGATAAGGTGAGAATCTTAAAAGCAGCAAGAGAAAAAGAGACAGTTACCTACAAAGGAGTGCCTGTAAAACTGTCAGCTGATTTCTCAAAGACACCTTATAGGCAAGAGGGGGCTGGCAAGAAGTATTCCAAGTCATGAAAGGCAAGGGCCTACATCCAAGATTATTCTATCCAGCAAAGCTATCATTTAGAATCGAAGGGCAGATAAAGCACTTCCCAGATAAGGTCAAATTAAAGCAGTTCATCATCACCAAGCCCTTATATGAAATGTTAAAGGGGCTTACCAAAGAAAAAGAAGATGATGAAAAATATGAACAGTAAAATGACAACAAACTCACAACTATCAACAGCTGAACCTTAAAATAAAACTAAATAAATAACTAGAACAGGAACAGAATCACAGAAATGGAGATCACATGGAGGTTTATCATGGGGGAGGGGGGTGGGGGAAGAATGGGAGGAAAAGTACTGGGAATAAGAAGCATAACTGGTAAGCACAAAATAGACAGGGAAGGTTAAGAATAGTATAGGAAATGGAGAAGCTAAAGAACTTATATGTAGAACCCATGGACTTGAACTAAGAAGGAGAGATACTGGTGGGAAGGGCGGTACAGGGCAGATTGAGAATAAAGGGGAGAAAAATTGGGACAACTAAAATAGAACAATCAATAAAATATTTTTTAAAAAAACTCCGGGGTTTTTTTGTTGTTGTTCTGTCCTATTCCAGTTGAGCACTGGTCTGTAGACAACTTCTCCATGCCTCAGTTCCCTGATCCATAAAATGGTGTTAAATAACCTATGGCATGGAGCTAACTAGGTGTTGGGGAAGTGAAGTTAGAGAGGAAGTCCCACAAGTACCTGGAAAAGCAGCAGATGCTGAACACACTCTCCTGGAAATCCAAATTGTCAGTACACATATGAGGCCCTAGATAAAGAGACACCTATAACGAGACTTGGGATGTTCTCTAAAACGTATTTTATTATTTGAAAAAGGTGTAATAGTAGTAACAGTAGTAATAAAAGTATTTATAAAGTGGGTAACATACTTGGATCTTCATCTACTAGGTGCTGGTCCCATGTTAAATATTTGGCAACTGCTTCTCAGGGTGTGGTGCTGACCAACAGCATCAACATCCCTAGCACTGTTAAAAATACACTTTGGCTCCACCGCAAATCAGCTCAATCAGAGCCTCTGGGAGTGGGGTCCAGGAACTTTCATTTGAACAAGCCCTCACTCTGGTCCTGATGCTGCTTCAGTTTGAGTAGTGCTGTTGCCCATGAATGATCTCATAGCAAGTCTGTGATGTGGCACTGCCATAACATCACTTTGTGGCCATGTAATCATGATTCAGTGAGGTTGGATGGTGTACTAAGGCCAGAGCTGGCTGACAGTGTGCCGGGACTGCCAAGGCAGCCTGACTCAGAGCTATCTCTAGAAAAGGCAGCTGGTTGGGCCTCACTGTGATGAAGGACTCAGCATGGAGGCCCATGGAGGAGTATGAGTGTAGCATTTGTCCACAACATCTTTCATTCCAACAGCATTAATTATTTAATCCAGCTCCCAATGCAAGCAAGCTTCATAAACCGCTTTGTAAAGAAGAAAGTGTTGTGTGCAATTTTGATAGCTATATACAGGAACTGATGCTTCTGAATGATGTTAGGATAGAAATGAATCTATAATTTGCTGAGCAACTGCTGTGAGTTAATTAATATGCACACTTATTTAATCTTTGCAATGAATCTGAAAGGTAAGAAATTATTATCCCTATCTTATGGATGAAAAAACTGATTTTTAAGGAATTAAATAATTTATAGAAATCAGAAGGGTAGCAAGTATGGGTACATGATTCAAATTTAGATATTTCTAATCCTTAAAAATAAAATATTCTGAAGTATAAATTTGACTTTTCTGTTTGAAAACAAAAATAGACGCGTAGTACTGGCTTCTAAATCCAGTCCCCCATCCTGTTTGGAGTGTGACGCAGTAAAGAAGAGAAGCACTTTCTAGACAAGCTGTGATTCTTGCCCTCAGTGTCTTCACTCAATCCCATGTGGCAGGTGCCAGCTTGAGACTGAAGCTGCAGACCCTCCCCCAAAGAGGCTTTGGGTCTGGAACTGGGCATGGGGCAGGCCTAATGGTTACATGCCCTGCATCTGCTGCATTTGAACATTTAATGTTATCACTTCATTCATAAAATATTTCTCTTTTCTTTGCTAACTGCAACATGACAACAATGATTAAATGAGAAAGGGGTATCAAGAAACAGATTATAAATTTTATGAATAGGATCAACAAAGGAAATTGAATGAATTGGGGTGGGGGAAGAATCTGTTTATGACACTAAAACCTAGAAGAATCAGAGTCCAATCTGATCAGTAACTATGTCCTTGAAATCTGTTCATTCATCGAACATTTACTTAGCACCTATTATGCATCAGACTGTGCTCTGAGTGCAGGGATATAGCAGGAAACAAAATATAAGCCCACCTTGACAGAACTGACATTCTAATGCTGAGAGGCAGGAAAGATACAGAAGTAAATTATAGAGTGCCCAAAAGAGATAAATTATGAAGAAGAAAAATGGATATGGGGTATAGTTATGGGAGGACTTTTTTAGAGGATAACATTTTGTAATGAAAGTATAGGCTAAGCCATGTGGATCTCTCGAGGAAGAGCTTTTCAGGCAGAGTGACAGTTAGTGCAAACGCCCTGAGGTGGGAATGTGCCTAGTGTATTTGAGGATGACGTACAGGCCCTCATGGATGAAGCAGGTGTCCTTTGGGTGTGGTAGTAGGAAGGCATGACAAGTAACAAGACCAGGTTATGTGAGGGCAGATCCCACAGAGCCTTTTAAATATAACAATGACTTAGGCTTTTTCTTTGGGGTGATAAGCCACTGGGGTGTTTGATCAGGGAACAGACACCATAGGCACCCTATCAGGGGAGTTTTTGGAGGGCAAGTGTAGAAGAAGGGACACTGTGCTGGAGGCTGGCATAATCATCCAGAAGAGGCAATGGTGGTTTGGACTGCACCCACTGCTGGGGATTTAGTGAAAAGTGGGGAGACAAAGACAGACTGTGGAAGGATAGCCAACAGATTTCTGTTATGGGTGTGAAAATAGGAGAGAATGGAAGGACCCATTGGAAGATGGAGTTTCCACTGGCCAGGAAGGAGTGGGTGCTGAAGGAACAGGTGGAACTGGGTTATGGCCCTTTTACACTGGCAGGTTCAAAATGTGTGGTAGCATCTAAGTAGAGGCACCCAGCAGGGAGCTGAGTGTAAATATTTTGGGGGTACAAGGGAGAAGTTTGGGCTGAGAATGGGGATCTAAGACAGTTCTGAGTGTTAAGCCTTTCACAATGAGGAGGCAGTGGCAGCATTGACAAGAGCAGTCTTGGGGTTGCTGGAAGTGAAAGCCCATGGATATGAGATCAGGAGAAAAAGACCCAGGCAACACCACACTGTGATGCTGGAAACTAGAAGAGTGGGCATTGTGCAAGGTGCACAAGAGGGACTGAGGGTACTGGCTACACATTTGCCACCGTACCCATAAGTGTAAAGCTCAATAAGTGAAAACTAGTTCACTTATTGAGCAGCACACTATTATTTGTATACTTTTCTGTACGTATGTTATTTTTAAAAGTTTTTAAAGATGTTATGAGAAAAGTTCAATTTGATATGGTATATCAAGTTATCTCTTTTGAAGAGTTTTGTTGCAAACAAAAATAGAATTGGTTAATAAATAATAGGAGAGGAGATGCCAGGAGCATTTCTTTCTTAAATGGGATAAATTATAGCATTTTTTATGCTGATGAACATGATCCAACAAAGAGAGGAAATCACTGTGTCAGATTGGAGCTGGTGAAATACAGTTTCTGGAGAGATGTTCTTGAGCAGATGGGTGGAGTGAGAAGTGGAGAGGCTACCTTTCTTAGGAGCTCATGGCTCATGAAGAGTGGCAAGAGATCAGTGATTGCTGCACAGGAAGCTGGGCTGAAGGACAAGTGCTGAAGTTTGACATTTGGAAAGGAAGAGTGACTAGGCTATGCCACGGTCCCACAGAGAATATCGCAGTATTGTGGCACTTGGTGGAGGTGAAAGTGCCTAGGCAGCCAGGATCCCTGCAGGAGCTCCCTTGGCCATATTCCTGAGTGCACATGCAGCTGTAGCATGGGCAAAGAAGGAGTGCTCCAGGGCTACCAACGTGCTTGAAGAAGACCAACAAAGCACAAGACACAGGAGCTCAATGATATAGGCAAAGAAGCAGTTATGGTGGCAACCATGAAATCTCAGTAAAATGGGAAGGGAGGCTGTGAGAGTACTGGGGGGCTGGTAATAAGCTCCCTGTGCACCAAGTATTTGCTGTTCAAGGCACCATACTGTTTTTTCATACACACTTTTCCTCACTCATGTGCTGCAGCAGGGCTCTGAGGGCAGTGCTCCTGTCCAAATTTTCATATAAGAAAACAGTCCTTGAGAAGAAAGAAATCATGGAAGACACAAACAAATAGAAACATATACCATGCTCATGGATCGGAAGGATCAACATCATCAAAATGTCCATACTACCCAAAGCAATTTATAGATTCAATGCAATCACTATCAAAGTACCAGTGGCATATTTCACAGATATAGAACAAACACTTCAAAAATTTATATGGAACCACAAATGACCCTGAATATCTGCTGGAATTTTGAGAAAGAAGAGCAAAGGAGGGATTGCAATACCTGATATCAAACTGTATTACAGGGCCACTGTAATCAAAACAGCCTGGTACTGGCATAAGAACAGGCACATAGACCAATGGAACAGAATAGAGAGCCCAGAAAAAAACCCAAGTCTCTATGGGCAATTAATTTTCAACAACGAGGGCAGAAGCATAAAATGGAGTAAAAATAACCTCTTCAACAAATGGTGTTGGGAAATCTGGACAGCTACATGCAAACAAAATGAAACTCAAGTACCAACTAACACCATAAACAAAAATAAATTCAAGGTGGATAGAAGATTTAAATATAAGTCGTGACAACAGAAAAGTCCTAGAGGAAAACATCGGTAGGAAAGTCTCAGACATTCCACACAGCAACATCTTTACTGATATGTAAAAGCTTCTCCATGGCTAAGTAAAACAGTATTAAAATAAAAAGAGAACCAACCGTATGGGAAAACATATTTGCCAGTGACACCTCAGACAAGGGTTTGATCTCCAAAATATATAAAGAACTCACACAACTCCACTACAGGAAGACGAAAAACCCAATTAAAAAATGGGCAAAAACTTGAACAGACACTTCTCCAAGGAGAACATACAGAGGGCTCAGAGACATGTGAAAAGATGCTCAACATCACTAGCCATCAGAGAGATGCAAATTAAAACCGCAATGAGATACCACCTCACACCAGTCAGAATGGCCATCATAAACAAATCAACAAACAAGTGTTGGAGAGAATGCGGAGAAAAGGGAACCCTACTGCACTTTTGGTGGGAATGCAGACTGGTAAAGCCACTGTGGAAAACAGTATGGAATTTCCTCAGAAAATGAAAGATGGAACTGCCTTTTGACCCAGCAATTGCACAGCTGGTATTATACCCTAAGAGGCCTGAAACACCAATCCAAAAGAACCTATGCACCCCAATGTTCATAGCAGCACAATTTACAATAGCCAAGTGCTGGAAGCAACCCAAGTGCCCATCAGCAAATGAATGGATCAAGATACTATGGTACATTTACGCAATGGAATTCTATGCAGCTGAGAGAAAGAAGGAGCTTATACCCTTGGCAACAGCATGGATGGAACTGGAGAGCATTATTTTAAGTGAAGCAAGCCAGGTGGTGAGGGACAAAATCATATGATCTCACCTTTAACTGGAACATTATCAACAAAACAAGAAAAACATAACCAGAGACATTGAAATTAAGAACAATGTAACAATAGCCAGAGGGAAGGGGAGAGGGGATTGTGTGGAGAAGGGTTCTCAGGAACTACATAAAGGACACATGGACACACCAAGGGGGAAGGTGGAAGCAAGGGAGGGAGGTGGGGTTGGATGGGGTGAGGAAGAGGGGAGGGGAAAAATGCAGACAACTGTAATTGAACAATAAATAATTATTAAAAAAAGAAAAGAAAAAGAAAGAAAACAGTCCCTGAGAAGTCAGTGGCCAGTCCCAGGTCACATCCAGGTATAGAGCTTAGATCCCCCCCATCCCAACATCATTCCCCACTATGGGTTTGTGCTCAGTAATTAAGTAGCTGGTGACTTACTCTACCCAAATAATGTTAAAAGAAACCATGGGCCTTGTTTAGATATTATGAATTCCCATATAAAGATGAAGTATTTTAAATCTAGAGTCCTTTCCTTGTTTTCTCAGTGAAATAAGAATCCTGACTATACGTCTATCCTTCCTCCAGCTGACTCCATCAGGACTGGATAATATTAAATTATGAGACAGAAACAGGCAAGCCTCACTAATAATATATACTAAAGGTACTTATTTCTCCTGAATTTTACTTTCTCCAGCAAAGTAGATATATAAGTCAAGAACACTGCAAGCTGTGCCTTTTCCTCTCTAAATAAGTAGCTCTGGAAATTCTGCAAAGGTGAAGGGAAACAATTATGGGATTTGAGGTGTGAAAATCTTTCATTCACATAAGCCCTGGAAGAGCACATGAGGGACACCACTGCAGTTCCAAAGGGAATTAAATGTTTCCCTGCTGAATCTTTACCCTGGATGTTAATACTAATTGCTTATGACTGGTTCCTAGGATTCTTGTCAGTGTTTTCCATTCATTTCCCAAACTTTTCCATAAAATCTCTGTGAAGACATTGTGCCTCTCAAAGAGAGTGAGGGCATGGTTTTCTTGTAGACCATAACAATAATGCTGTTTGTTAGATTTTGTTTTCATAGTTGGTTCTTGGGCCACCATACTGTTGGTGTTACAAAAGAACCAAGTAGTAGGGCCATTGGGACTTGAATGACTTCAATTTTTTAGTATCAGAAGAGCATGCCAATTTGCCCTTGGAAGAATGTGAGGTTGATAAGATGATTAGAAAATAGGGAGCAAGGAACTGTTGAAGATTGCTGCTCATTGCCTAGACTGCTGACCTCCTGCAACTGGAATAAGTCAGATGTTTTAAGTTTATTTTTATTTGTGTGTGGTGTGTGTATTTTGCCAAGAACTCCTTGAAGACCTGATTATATATGGCATTTTCTTCATGACATTTGCTTCTTGACACTCCTCACACATGCATTTTGCCTACATGTCATTTCTGGCTCCTTGCTCTACCTTCGCCCTACCCTCACAATCTTTCAGAATGGTTCAACAGTCACCTCCTGGATGGGTGATTTTCTGGATCCTCACCCTACCCTCCAGCTCCACTCAGAAAATTCAGTGGCCATCACCTGGACATCCTTCTATTTACATGTTTTGTCTCTATGCCAAACCATGCAGTGTCACTTGTTTCCCACAGGTGTTGCAGCCTGTGCAGAAGACAAAGGAACATTAGCCCTTGTTGCTGGGGTGCACAGAGCTTCAGGGTGCCGTAGAGAGGTACATGCAGTGTCTTGGGTGTGCTGAAGGCAATGGGATTGTTTTTTCTATGAGGCATCAAGAGAGTTATTGCCCTGAATTTCTTTCTCCTTCCTTCCTTACCCCAGCTGCCTTCTCACAGCTTTCTTCCAGAATGCACTTGGAGGAATGCTTCCCAAGAGACAGATGATGGATGTGCACTGTGCATTTGTCTGCACATAAAAGTGCAGGTTTGGAGGGAAGAAATAGTGCATGTGGAAGAGATTATGGCTTTTTGTTATGGTAAATACTTCATGTTCTTGTCCTAATATTTAAGAACATAATTTACGTCTTTAGGGACTGTCTCATTCCATTTTTTGTCTGTTTCTGGAAGAGCTGCAGTTACTACAGAATGCAGTGTTTCTTCAAGCCTATAAATTTGGCCTTATTTTTCAGGAGAGGCAGAGACTGGGAGAGAGAATGCACTTACCACAGAGTGACTAAGTGAGGCCTTGGCTCATCAGGGCTGGAATGCAGCCTTCTGCTTCTCCTGAAGAGCCCTGAGAGATGCCTAACACCATAGCAGGGTGGACCATGAGCACTGAGAAGAAAGGTCTGCCATCCTCCTGGTCTTCCCCTGGGCTCCCTAGGACTTAGAATCTGCAGCAAGCTTGGATGATAATGCTTTATTTGAAGGTAAAATTCCAAACAAATAAAAATGAGGGAAAAAAGAAACAGAGTATGGAAGGAAGAGAAGAAAAACAAACGGGTATCTTACCAGGCTGGCTACCACTTCCCAGTGGAAGAAACTGGCTACTCACCACACAGGACCTCTTGGAACAGTGGAAGGAGTCTGGAGAGGAAGGTTTTGTACAGTCTCCACCACCTCCATGGGTGCAGTAACATGCCCTGCCTGAAGTTGTCATGGAAGAGAGGCCTGGGACAGGGTAGGCAGGAATGAGCCTGAGAGACATGAGACTTAGTGACTCAGAGGCACAGGAGATGTGTCTGATGTCCCTTCTCATGGAAGCAAAAGGGTTGAGCCAGAGTTTCCCTGAGCACCCAACAACCTGAGGTTGCCCCTCAAAATCCCTAGTTACCACCCCTCCACTGAGGATGGTGGTGGTTTGAAAATGTAGCATGTAGACTTGTTCTGCTACGGATAATACCTGACACCAAAACTAAACCAGATGATGTGATAAGCTGACATTCAGCCTTTTTTTCTTCTCAAAATGCAAACTGTGTCAACCACAATGGAACCCACATTGATGAAGATAATACTTCCCAGGACAACCCTGTTTGGGTCCAGAAGTGCTGCTGAGATCAACAGTGTCCTTCTGGGCAAGGGCAAGAGTGATAACACCACCTCAGGCTTCTGGCAGATGGAGCACTGCAAGGGATCTGGGTGAGAGTCCCTTCACACATCCTTGGAACTAGAATGAGAGCAGTATCGCCCTAAATGTGAACTAGGCAATGTGTCAGTGCTTTACATACACCTAATTATCACAACAAACCTGTTAAATGTAGTACTAGAATTGTCACCATTTTACATATGTGCTATGTTTAAATCCTTTAAAACTATCCAGAGCCACTTTCCGAAACAGTTCATGAGAACCACTGAAGGAGAGGCAAATTCTATTGGCCCAGCAAAAGAGGAAGCTGAAACTCAGTACAGCTGTTAAACTTCTCCAGTAGCACACAGCAAGTTAACTGCACACCAGCACTGGACCTATAAGTGGATAGCGTAGAAAGGAAGCACTGGGATGCTGGGAGAATATCTTTGTGGATGTTTGGCTCTTAGAGATTCTAGTCCAATTTATCCACGGCCACATTTTTTTTTCAGTTTAATGCTATTTGGTTTTGGTTTACTACTTTTCCATGGAAAAAATTATTGGTTTTCAACTATTTCCTGTTTCTCCACCCAACAAAGAGTTTTCTTGCTTCAAAAACCATCCTATGATATCCACTTGTTTGTTGGAATAATTAGTCAAATATTTTCTTTTTATGTCTTCATTTAAAAATATTTTGATATCTCCAGGTATGAGATATATTATTGTACATTTCTTTTTTTTAAGATTTTATTTATTTATTTATTTATTTAAAGATTTTATTTATTTATTTTAGAGAGAGGAGAAGGGAGGGAGAAAGAGCAATGTATGGTTGCCTCTCACATGGCCCTCACTGAGGACCTGGCCCACAACCCAGTCATGTGCCTCAACTGGGAATCGAACCGGGACCCTCTGGTTTTCGGCCCGCGCTCAATCCACTCTACAGCAGCACATGAGCTACACCAGCCAGGCTGTACATTTCTTAAAGTTAAAAAAGAGTAAAATGGACTGGAAGAAATCACTACAAATACAGACAGTGAATTTTTTTCCCTCACCACACGTATATTTGTGTTAATATTTCCTTGTTTGTTTTAACACCATTAATGTGAAGATAATTTTCAAACCTATCATAGTTTGAAAAGTTATATAGCTTAACAAATTATTTATTTTATTTTTTATTTATTTTGTTGTTGTTTTTATTTATTTTTTTAATAATTACTTTATTGTTGTTCAATTACAGTTACTTACATCCTCTCCCTTCCCCTCCTCCCTCCACCTCCAACACCAACCCCCTCCCCAGCCTCCCTCCTCCCCCTTGGTTCTGTCCACATGCCCTCCATAGTGATTCCTGAAAACCGTTCTCCCCTTTGTCCCCTCCCGCCTCCCCCCTGCCTATTGTTAGACTGTTCTTAATTTCAGTGTCTCCGGTTATGTTCTGCTTGCTTTCTGCTTTTGTTGATTATGATCCAGTCAAAGGTGAGATCATATGGTATCTGTCCCTCACCGTCTGGCTTACTTCACTTAGCATAATGCTCTCCAGTTCCATCCATGCTGTTGCAAAGGGTATAAGTTCCTTCTTCCTCTCTGCTGCGTAGAATTCCATTGTGTAAATGTACCATAGTTTCTTGATCCATTCATTTGTAGATGGGCACTTAGGTTGTTTCCAGCACTTGGCTATTGTGAATTGTGCTGCTATGAACATTGGAGTGCATAGGTTCTTTTGAATTGGTTTTTCAGGATTCTTAGGGTATAAACCCAGTAGTGGAATTGCTGGGTCGAAAGGCAGTTCCATTTTCATTTTTTTGAGAAAGTTCCATACTGTTTTCCACAATGGCTGCACCAGACTGCATTCCCACCAACAGTGCAGTAGGGTTCCCTTTTCTCCACATCCCCTCCAACAATTATCTGTTGCTTTGTTGATGATGGCCATTCTGACTGGTGTGACGTGGTACCTCATTGTAGTTTTAATTTGCATCTCTCTGATGGCTAATGATGTCGAGCATCTTATCATATGACTCTGGGCCCTCTGTATGTCCTTTTTTGAGAAGTGTCTGTTCATGTCTTTTGCCCATTTTTTAATTGAGTTTTTTGTCTTCCTGGAGTGGAGTCGTATGAGTTCTTTATATATTTTGAAGATCAGACCCTTGTCTGAGGTATCATTGGCAAATATGTTTTCCCATATGGTTGGTTCTCTTTTTATTTTAATACTGTTTTCTTTAGCCCCACAGAAGCTCTTTATTTTAATAAGGTCCCATTTGTTTATTCTTTCCTTTATGTCCCTAGCTCTAGGGGACATATCATTGAAGATGTTGCTGCGTGGAATGCCTGAGATTTTCCTACCGATGGTTTCCTCTAGAACTTTTATGGTATCACGAGTTACATTTAAGTCGTTCATCCACCTTGAATTTATTTTTGTGTATGGTGTAAGTTGGTGCTTGAGCTTTATTTTTTTGCATGTGGCCGTCCAGCTTTCCCAACACCATTTGTTGAAGAGGCTATTTTTATTCCATTTTATG
>PVJI01013580.1:0-46794 GCA_004026765.1 Micronycteris hirsuta
TTTTAATTACAATTCATACACCTGAAAAATGAGGATCCCTCTTAATGCCTTAGAAAGAAGGTATCTACCATAAGCGATGTCTTAGTCAGTTTGGGCTGCTCTAACAAAATACCACAGACTGGGCAGCTTACAAACAACATCAATTTATCAAAGTTCTGGAGATTAGGGAGTTCAAGATCATGTTGCCAGTAGACTCAGTGCCCAGGGACGGCTTCATGGTTCATAGATGGCCATCTTTGGGCTATTTCCTCCCATAATGCACCTGGGGATCTCTATGTGGGCTTGTTTATTAGGCACTAGCCCTATTTGTGAGCACTCTACTTTCATGATTTAAGCATCTCTCAGAGGCCCCAGCTTCTAGCATCATTACAATTAAGGATGGGGGGGGGGGGAGATGATGCAGACAATCGTAATTGAAAAACAATAAAGTAATTAAAAGTATCTTTTAAAAAAACTAAAAAAAAAAAAAAAGAATAGAGATTTTAACATCTGCCTTTTGAAAGGGATGTAAACATTCAGACCATAACAAGTAATGTACCAGAATTTGAAACAAAAAATGCCTAATTAAATAATATATGTGGAAGGTCAGTATATTTTAAAGTTGCATGAAGTTATTATTGTTCCTCTTGCTATTATTTTAACAAAATTTGATAAAAAGTCTTAACTTCCTCAAATAGAATGACTAGAAAAATTAACTAAAATTCCAGACACTTTCAAAACTGGTTATTTTCAAAATCAAGATCATGCCTTTCTAATTTTTTCCTCATAATGATCTATAAAATAACATTTAATGTAATGGTACTTTTTAAAGTATATTTCATTAATAATGCTATTATAGTTGTCCCATTCTTTTCTTCCCTTTATCCCCCTCTGCCCTCCATCACCCCTCCCTCCAGTGTTTCCCTCTTAGTCCATGTTCATGGGTGATACATATAAGGTCTTTGGCTTCTCCATTTCCTGTACTATTCTTAACGTCCCCTGTCTATTTTATACCTACCAATTATGCTTCTTATTCCCTGTACCTTTTCCCCCATTCTCCCCTTTCCCCCTCCTTATTGATAATCCTCCATGTGATCTCCATTTCTGTGATTCTATTCCTGTTTTAGTTGTTTTGTTTTGGGTTTTTTTAGATTTGGGTGTTGATATTTGTGAGTTTGTTACTGTTTTAGTGCTCATAGTTTGGATCTTCTTTTTCTTAGGTAAGTCCCTTTAATATTTCATATAATAAGGTCTTGGTGATGATGAACTGCCTTAACTTGACCTTATCTGGGAGGCACTTTATCTGCCCTTCCATTCTCATGATAGCTTTGCTAGAGAGAGTAATCTCAGATGTAGGTCCTTGGCTTTCATGACTTTGAATACTTCTTTCCAGCCCTTTCTTGTCTACAAGTTTCCTTTTGAGGAATCAGCTGATAGTCCTATGGGAGCCCCCTTGTAGGTAACTCTCTTCTCTTGCTTTTAAGATTCTCTCCTTGTCTTTAATATTTGGCAACTTAATTATTATGTGTCTTGGTGTGTTCCTCTTTGGGTTCAAATTCTGTGGGACTTCTGAGTTTCCTAGACTTGTATGTCTATTCCCTTTGCTAGATTGGGGATGTTTCTTTCATTATTTTTTCAAATAACTTTTCAATTTCTTGCTCTTCCTCTTCTCCTTCTGGTACCTCTATGATTCAGATGTTGGAATGTTTAAAGTTGTCCCAGAGGTTCCCAAGCCTCCCCTCATATTTTTGAATTTTTGTTTCTTCATGCTGTGCTGGTTGAATGCCTAATTCTTCCTTTTGTTTCAAATCATTGATCTGAGACCCAGTTTCTTCCCCTTCACTGTTGGTTATATATAGATAGATAGATAGATAGATAGATAGATAGATAGATAGATAGATAGATAGATATAGATATAGATATAGATAGATATAGATATAGATATAGATAGATATAATGATTTTATTTTTTTAAAGATTGTATTTATTTATATTTAGACAAAAGGGAAGGAAGGGAGAAAAAGAGGGAAACAAATATCAATGTATGGTTGCCTCTCACTCACTCCCTACTGGGGACCTGGCCTGTGTCCCAGGCATGTGCCCTAGATTGGGAATCCAACCAATGACCCATTGGTTCGCAGGATGACACTCAGACCACTGAGCCACACCAGTCAGGGCATTTTTCTTTAGTTCACTTTGTATAGCCTTCACTTCTTCCTTTATATTGCAGCTGTACTCAATCAATTCTGTGAGCATCCTGATTACCAATGTTTTGAAATTCTGCATCTGATAAGTTGGCTATCTCCTTGTCACTTAGTTCTTTTTGTGGAGTTTTGATTTGTTCATTTATTTGGGCCACATTTTTTTTTTTGTTTGTTTGTTTCAGTGTACCTGTTACGTTGTAAAGGGTGGAGCCTTAGGTATTCACCAGGGGGGGCAACCCACTTTGCCACGCTGTGGAGCAGTTGGGGAGTGGTCAGAGAGGGAGCAATGCTGCTTGATCCGCTCTTGCTCTGCTTTCAAAAGACTGGCAGTTTCTCCCACTGCCACAACCCCCACAAGTTTTTACAGCCAGGGGTTTTGAGGCTTTATTTTTCCCACACTGGAACCATGGGTTGTGTGGCTTATCTCACCCCCCAGTTATTCCTCCCATTTATCCCCACGTGAATGTGGGACTGCCCAGTCTACAAGGTGCCACCTTGCAGTGCATCATCTCCACCCTGGCCACCCGTCTCTGCCCCTCCTACTATTCTGGATGAATGTTTCTTCTTTAATTCCTTGGTTATCAGATGTCTATAAAGTTTGATTTTCTGGCAGTTCTGGTTGGTTTTTTGTTTGTTTGTTTTTAAAACAATTGTTTCTTTTGGTTGTGTGAGGAGGCAAAGCATATCTACCTAGGCCTCCAACTTGGTCATAACTCCTTAATATAATGGTGCTTTCAAATGCTGAAAACTTTTCAGCAAAATGTTTCTTTGAAATAATAATAAAACACTGGTTTAAAAAGCAGTTCAATTACAAATAACTCTCAGCTTTTCAACAAGCATTTATTATTCTGTGATGACTAATGTCAGAATATCAGGAGCTAAAATAAGGCACATTTCTGAGGGTCATATCAAAAAACTTTAAGCATATTTCCAAGCTCAGTTTAAGATAAAAATACAACACTGGATTTACCATTTCCTATGGAAATATTGGTAAATGAACCATCATCATATATTGAGCAAATCCAATAATAAATTTGACACTTAATGAATACATTCATCCTCATTACATATCATTGAAAAACACAGGGAACTACGGACTTCTACTTCTTTTCCTGAGATGCGGTACCCTGGACTGGGTAAAGGGGAGAAGGAAGGACTGTGTGTGTTTGTGGGTACTCTAAAGAACTTTAGTATTTTAAAGGAGACATTAAGTCATTACTCCAAGTCTGTATAACTTGTAAATAAATAATTCCTTTCCCTTTCACCAATAGAAAAAAAAAAAGAAAAAGGAAAAAGACAGGGAACTGTTTACATTTTTTTCTATTATCATTGATTGTATTAGCGTTGTCTCAATTTTCCCCCCTTTGCCTTTTTCTGCCCAGCCCATGCTCCACTCTCAGTCAATCCCCACACTGTTGTCCATGTCCATGGGTCTCTCATACATTGTCTTTGACTAGCCCCTTCCCCTTCTTTCTACCATTGCCCTCCTGCTCCTTCACCTCCAGCAGCTGTCAGTCTCTTCCATGTTTCCATATCTCTGGTTCTGTTTTGCTTATTGGTTTATTTTGTTCATTAGATTCTTCTTATGAGTGAGATCATATGACATTTGTCTTATACTGACTGACTTATTTTACTTAGCATAATATTCTCCAGTTCCAACCATGCTGTCACAAAAGATATGGATTCATTCTTTCTTTCTGCTGCATAGTATCCCATTGTGTAAATGTACCACAGTTCTTTGATCCACTCATTTACCGATGGGCACTTAGGTTGCTTCCAGCACGTGGCTATTATAAATAGTGCTGCTATGAATATAGGGGTGCATAGATTCTTTTGAATTGGTATTTCAAGATTCTTAGTGTGCATACTCAGCAGTGGAATCACTGAATCAAAAGGCAGTTCCGTTTTTAATTTTTTGAGGAAATTCCATATTATTTTACACCGTGGCTGCATCAGTCTGCATTTCTACCAACAGTGCACTAAACTTTCCTTTTTTTCACATCCTTGCCAGCACTTGTTTGGTGATTTATTAATGATAGTCATTCTGACAGGTGTGAGGTGATATCTCATTGTGGTTTTAATTTGCATCTCTCTGATGGCTAGTGATGCTAAGCTTCCTTTCATATGTCTCTAGGCCCTCTGTATGTCCTCCTTGGAGAAGTGTTTATTCAGGTCCTTTGCCCATTTTTTAATTGGATTGTTTGTTTTCCCGGTGTTGAGTCATACGAATTCTTTATATATTTTGGAGATTAAACCCTGATGTGTCATTGGCAAATATGTTCTCCCATACAGTCAGTTCCCTTTTCATTATAATGATGGTTTCTTTAGCCTTTCAGAAGCTTTTTAGTTTAATGTAGTCCCATTTGTTTATTTTTTTCCCTTTATTTATCTTGCCCTAGAAAATGGGAACTGTCCATTTTAACATGAGGAATCTAAAGCATAGAGAATTTAAAATATAAACCAAATAGATATTAAGTGATATTAATTGATAGAGCTAGGAAGGATTGGATACGGAACATCTACAGCAGAATTGGCTTGCAGTGGAATAAGTCCACTTTTAAGGTGGATTTATCAGCTCTCTATAATCAAATAATCTTGCACGGAGCTTTCCAAAGAAACAAGAATGCATTAAACATTTTAACAATATAGACATTTTTTATATCTGATAAGTAAGTTAGATGAATACATAATAACAAAATCCCACACATTATTTACCATGTGTATTATTCAACAACACAAATTGTTTCTTTAAAACAGAACATCATGCTTTGTTAATATCCTCAAAGATACTGAAATAAACTTATTTCAGGAGTGTAAAACATATTTCAGGGATATCTTTTTTCTTGCTGCATTATGCATGGTCAGATTTAACCAACAAATTTATTCATATGTATTTGTCTTTGTACTTATTCTGATTTTAAATAAAGTAGATAATTGCATCTGGTTTCATTATATTTTGGATCCATCCATGAATTTTGTAATCATGTAACTACATTATCATTGGGATTAAATGTTTCTGTATGGACAGTTTAACCATTGTCGAGATTTGTGGACTCCATAATATTCTGCTTAATTAAATAGTTCTATGACTACATCTTTGACTGGAGTAAAGCTAAATTCTGTTTCAAAATCTTTCAAGTGAAAAATAGTAACTTTTAAGAAATTGCACAATTTAGTCTAATAGGTGGGAAGATCATTCAAGAGAGTCAATACCACCCTCAATAACATGTAAACGCAAAAAGCCTTTATATATAAACTAAATAGGTAGTTAACTTTGTAAGTAATAATAATAATTTAAAGGCAACCTGTAGAAGTTAACTCATACATTGATTTGAGAAAAAGTTAATAATCCTAAAGCAATATTATTTAAATTTAGAATCTAAGGGTTATGTAATATCTTTTATATAAGAACTGATATTTTCGTGCAATGCTTAAGTTATATGCAAAACAATACAAAAATAAACACTTTTTCTGGTTACAGCATGCTTAGTGTGAGTATTAATCTGTTATTTCCTGCTCGTTCTTGAGTTACTTTTTTATTGTCTATACTTTTCCTTGAAAATTCTGGGCTATATTTTTTTACTTCCTTTCAGCCATAAAATGAGGTAGAAATGATAAAATTATGCTTTCAAGAATCTTAAATCTTCCACTTTTATCACCCTGTGAAGACATCCAGAATAAAAGTGACATCCAGCTGTCCCAGATGTTCCTGCTGAGTGCAGCACGGAGCCTACCCAATAGCATAATTAAGCCCAAACACAACCCCCAAAACAACTCAGGCCATCCACAGAGTCATAAGAAATAACAAATCATTGCTGTTTTAAGCACCTAAATAAATAATACATGGGAAAGAAATCTGTATTTATAGTTGTAACACACAGGTTTCTGGGTGATTTATTGCACAGCATTATTGTGAATGTATCTTATTTACAGAAGCTGTCACAAATGTAACAACTATTTAAAATAAGTGTTAATTGACATAAGGAACCAGTTGGAGGCAACTTGACAAATGATTATAGAAATTTGGAAAATTGTCTTTCATGTTAAGTAGTAGCAGCCATTTGATGACTCATCTACTTTAAGTTTGTTTTTTTATTTTATTTTTTGCTGTTGAATTACAGTTGTCCCCATTTTCCCCCATTAGTCTCCCCTGCCCTTCTCACCTCCCCTCCCCCACAGTAGAAAATCTATCTAAAACATTTTAGTGCTGGAGGAAAAATGTGTGGCAGAATGTTGAAAGCTGGGTTGGTTGTTAACTGACCGTATTTGATAAAACACTAAAGAAAGATATAACGCCATTGTGTCAGAAGAATTTAGTGAGCATATAGAGTTCAAAAATTCCATGAAAATTAAAAAAAAAAATCTTTTTCACTAAATCGAACGTGTGGTCATTACCACACAGACTTGAGAAAAAGGTCAATTCAAGCCGCTGCACTAAAAGGTGGCATCGGAGTAGAGACCCAGACAGACTTTTAAAAGAATTCTGCAAGAATCAAAATCATGCTTATTAAATCGTTTCTATTGGAAATAAAGGTTCGTACAAAACTTAAGGTTGAAGTCTCACAAAAGTCAATTCACTCAAAATACATATGTATAGAGAGAAAATCATATCTCACATGTATTTGAAAGGGATAATTTATGCATATAACTAGCTACAATCAAATGCATGAAATATCCACAATTTGCCTGAGACAGTGATATTGCAAATGGTTTCTAGTTTGGAATATAAGAAACCAAGATTATTTGAGATATTAAACATATTTATGAATCTCCAAATTTCATTGGACAGAAAATGATCTGAAAAACCTTCTAGGCTGCAAAAGAATGGGGAGGGGTGTCATTGTACTGTTCCCTGTTTGGAAGTGACTAAGTGGAAAGGTAGAAAGGACATCTCCAAATAGCATAACCAAGATGGAGACAATGGATGAAATGATATGTTGGAGAAGAACCGGGGAACTGAGGCTGAGCAGAATTTCACACATGTTGTCAATTACCATCTGCTCTGTGTCTTCTAGTTTTGATCTTATAAATGGCAATATTTGCTGTTGTTATTCTACTCTTCTACTGTTATCATATAAACAGAAAGTAGGAAAGATTAACATGTTTATCTAATTAATAGCTGTTTGGACCACAAGAAGTCATGTGGGGAGCTGATGTAGTGATTATGACAAGATTCTCTAGCTTGAGTCTGTCACAGTCATTAGATGATGCATTGAAGGTGTGCTGAGTAAGGGCAAAAGTATATACGTCTTACAGAGAAAAATGACATGACAAAACTGCATCAGGAAGAATAAAGAGACTGAAAGTAATGATGTGTCATGATATTAATTGTAACAAAGTCTAATGGAGGAGGAAAGTGAAGGCATGAGAGTGGATGCTTCATATGAACCTAGGATTAAGAGGTCCAGATTCCTGAAAGGGAGGTTTTGTACTGGCACAGTACTGGCACAGTACTGGCAATGGCATGGCCATCAAGAACAGAACCCTGTGAGAGGCTGATTATTATGAGTTTAAGAAAATAAAAGTAGAACTAAGCACCTGAAAATCGAATGAAGATTTTGGCTGAAACCACCAGAAGTAGTAAAGACTATACATGAGGAAAACTGGAGAAAAATTGCTAGAATGTGTTGAAATAATGTGCATGACAAAGATAACTATAGATAACAGTTCTTATATATTCATTCTCTTGATTTTGAAAATAATATTTTTGCAAGACTTTCTGGGAAATATTCCCAACTTTTAAAAACAATGAACTATTCTAATATGATTTTAGGCAAATGCACAAACATGTATAGTCACACAGAGAAAGAAACAGAAGCTCATAACATTTTTTTCCTATAATGGCCAGTGTAGGAAAATAAAATGATCAGAAGACAAGGAAAAACATTACTTATTTGCTCTAATAAATTTATAATACATTCTGGTGACTCCAGTAAAGTATTTTTAAGATAATTTTGATTCTGTAATTTATGTGAATCACAGGTAAGAGTAATTTACTTTGGTTTCCAGAAGAAAAAAGTTTCTGTTTTAAGAGAAAGACAAAGGAAAACTGCATTTTCTAAATCTCTAAAACTCATTTACTATAGCTTTTAATATAAGATGTTATGAGACAGACAGGTTACCTGGGAACACATTGAAGATTCTTGTACAATTTTGGGTTCTGTTTATAAATTTTATTTATCAGATTAATTTGTTAATGTATTCTATACTTTATATTTCACAATGATGTTACTCCACTAAGTTTGCTTGGAAAATGATCAAAAGATAATATTTTATTTATGTAAAATACCAAACAATTCATTCACAGATGAAAGGATAAAGAAAATATGGCATACATAAATAATAAATATTTAGTCTTAAGAAAAGGGGACTCTTACAATGACATGAATGAACCCAGAAAAAATTATGCTAAAACAAATAAGCCAGTCACAAAAGGACAAATACTGTATGACTCCAGCTGTACGCTACAGCTAAATTAGTAAAACTCATAGAAGCAGAAAATAAAGTGGGGTTGTTGAGGACTGGAGAGAGAAAAAGTAGGGAGTAGTTGCTCAATGGGTGTAAGGTGTTAGTTATATAAGATGGCTAAGCTCTAGAGATCTGTTGTATAACATAGTACATATGATAACCAATGCAGTATTGTGCATTATAAAATATACTAAAAGGGTAGTTTTCATGTTGTGTTCTTATTATAAACACACACACACACACACAAAACACAAGGAAATTTTGTAGGCGATGAATATGTTAATGCACACCCCGATTATGGTGTGTATGTTCAATATGTTCAATATGTTCAATATGTTCAATATTGTTTTGTAGGCGTGTGTGTATGTTCAATATGTTCAGTATGTTCAATATGTTTTGTAGGCGATGAATATGTTAATACACACCCCGATTATGGTGTGTATGTTCAATATGTTCAATTTTTTTTGTAAAAAATAAAAATAAGTGCATTTAATATTGCATGATCCAAATAAAATACAAACCAAATGCTGAAGGTTAGACTGTGATAATGTACTGTTCTTACCATATTAAACACATTGATATTTATTGCACAGAGCAAATATTTGATGAAAATAAATCCAGTTCTGAAAAATCAGAGGTATGAGTAAAAAAGTAAAAGGGCCATTATGAATGCTTAGCAATTGAGAAGCATCTAGGTTTGTGCTTCCTGAAGATTCTATTCCTTCCTGGGAGCTATGGGTGGTACCCAGCATTTGAAAAGCTGTGAAAAGAGAAAAGGAAAACTGACATACTGCTGCCAATCAAACAAGGTATTTTATGTTATAATGCAAGCATTTTAGAGCAGTTATGTTAAGAGAGTTGTAAATACTGACTAAAAAGGAAAGGGAACCAAAGAAGGCTTTGCACTCAAGCAATCACTAAAAGGAATTCTCCAATTAACACACTGGAAACCGACTTACCCTTGGTCCCGTGGAACCCGAGACTGTCTCGCGCTCCTTGTTTCCTTTTATCTCTCGTTTAGGCCTGGACATTCCTGTAGCTCCCAGCTTTCTCACAAATCTGTCCATTCTATACTTCATAGGAATGCATTCACATTTAATTCAGTCTAAGACAACACAAATAAAGAAAATTTATTTTCACTACAGAATTATTTATGAAATACCGTGTATGAATAATTTCTCTTTATTTGGTACAATGCTGAGGAGGAACATAACATTTGGTTCAAATTAAATATTTACCTTAATGTTTGAAAATCTTATTGTTAAAATATTTGAAATGATTTTAATACTTCTGGCTCATTTTTTAGATTTTATTTATTTGCTCTTAGAGAAAGGGGAAGAAGGAGAAAGAGAGGCACAGAAACATCACTGTGAGAGAGAAAAGCATCGATTGGTTGCCCCCCACATACAGGCACATGCCTTGAAAGGTAATCACACGAGTGAATGTTTGCTCTGCAGGATGATGCCCAACCAACTGAGCCCCACCAGTCAGGGTTTCTGTCTCAATTTTTAATGCAAAATTTTCTCCCCTTGATGTAGTGGGAGGAAGAAACTTGCACAGTGAAAGTGATGATAAATTATGGATTCTTATAGCCTATGTGTAGTATTCTTTTGACCAGCTCAAAGTTGTATGGGTATCCTGGTCAACAGACAGCATATAAGTGGTATTTGAACATGGGATCTATACTTGTAAATTTCTCTTAAAAGATAGAGAAAAACGTTAACCCTTTAAATGTTCTTTCTGATAAGATACCATACTGTGTTTGATATTGTATTCCTTCTCTTTCAAAAAATGTCAATCCTTATCTTTTAGTGGCATCATGTGTGTGCATGTGTGCCCATATGTCAGTCTTGAACTGGTTAACTATGATGTCCAGAATTTGACCTTCATCTTAATGGGGAATTATGTTCAGATTTGAGATTGATCGAGTCAAATGCAAATGCAGGCAAGAAGGTAAAGGTTGGCTAAATATGCAAAATAACACTAATGATCCAAAGAGTGGTTTAACGGCTACAAAATATAAAGGACAAAATCATAGAAAGTGTAAAACTCATTTCAGGAAGAAAGCAAGTTTCTAATAAAGGGCTGAAGACCAAACTACTTTGGTATATGACATCATTAAAGGTAAAACATGTGGATGCAAAATCACCACTTCCAATTATTTTAGTAGCAGGTTGATGACTATCCCCTTAACCTGTGGCTTATAATGAGGATCTTTTCACCTTTAAGATGATCTTGAGCCAATAAGTGCATCTGCAGATAATAACATTTGCAAGGTAAGATAAGAACATTCCTGGAATCGTGGAGATTTAATTGAGGAGTTCCGCCATTAAATACCTATTACTGTGCAATGGGGCTTTACAAACTACCTTGAAGAAAATGAGTCATTTCAGGGTAATGAAGTAGTACGTTTCATGGGTCGTATCAATATTAACATAATGAATTTTGAAAATAAACATTTAATTAAATAGGTATCTAGAAGATGAAAAATAGACTTTATTAACAGAGTGATATATGTCATACATTTGAAGATTGCCTTTGTATGGTAATTCCTAAAACCTTCAGATCTATGTAAGGGTCTAGTTTAATAACTAATAATTTTAACAGATTAGAGTAAAACAACTAAAAATATTTCAACATATCTCCTAGTATAAATTTTTGATATTATCTTTCTAATTTTTTAAAGCTGTGGTGGCAGAAAAAATACATCTCTCACAACTCAAATCCGCATCCTAATGCCTGCATCCCGAGGCTTACTTACATGACAAAAAGGGCATTGATTCCATTAAGAATGTTGAGATGATGAGATTATCTTGGATTCTCTGGCTGGACTTCGATTCTCTGGCTGGGCCTAATGTGTTCACAAGTGTCCTTGTAAGAAGGAAGAAGAAAGATCAGGAGAGGAGATGTGACAAAGCAGTAGATAGAGGTCAGAGAGATGTAGGGCCACAAGCAAAGAAATGCAGGCATCCTTGAGAAGCTAAAAAAGGTAAGTAACAGATTCTCTCCAGAGGGACAATATAGTTCTGCTAACACATTTTAGACTATAAACCTCCGTAACTATAATATAATAAATTTGTGTAATTTGTTACAATAGCAATAAGAAACTACTATAAAATCAGATAAGTAGCATATATTTAAGTGTGTATATATATATATAGATATTTATATGTTTATACACAGTAATATATAACATATATTATTTAATATACATATATATACACTTGTTAACACTTATTACTATAGTAAGAGCTTAAGTGTGTACACATTATAGGTTTACTTTTGTTTGCAAATTTTAATGTATATATTAATAGTTTCTCCTACATAAATACAATTTTGAGAGTCTAATATTACTTCTACAGTGATATAGATACATAATTCCATATTGAGATGTGAGAAACTCATGTTCTTCTATTGATGAGAAAAGAGGAAGTTTTCCTCTGACCTTTTCTTCCTGACCACATGAGGCAACTCCTCAGATTCATTCATGGTTAGCTTCCTGATCTTGCCCAGGGAGTGTTTCAAGGACTAGGACTTGGGAAAGAAATAGAGTCTGGAATGCCTATGCTTTCAGATGGGGGAAAACAAACAAACCAGCAAACAAAAGAAAAACCCTGAATAGTGAGTGAAAGATTTAAAGTGCATGCAATTAATAGCTGTGGGATTTGAGACTTCCTACAAGTTCTTAGTCAATCCCCTTGACATGCTTGCCACTTATATTTAGAGCCATACTTCTTTTCTCCTCAACCTGCACTACAACTACAGCAGTCTATTTGGGCTGCTATAACGTAATCACAGAGCCTGGGTGTTTATAAACAACAAAGATGTATTTCTCACTGGTCTGGAGGCTGAGAAGTCCACTAGCAAGCCACCCACAGATCTGGTGTCCAGTGGGAACTTCCTGGTTCATTTGCAATTATCATCTCACTGTGTCCTCACAAGGTGGAAGAGGCAGGCATTTCTCCAGAGTTTCTCTCCTAATGTCACAAACTGAATTCTGATGGCTGAACCCTCATGAGCTAATCACCTTTCAAAGGCCCCCATCTCCTGATATCATCACACTGGACATTAACATGGGAATTTTGGGAAAACACAAACATTCAGTCTATAGAAATTATTCAATTGTGAGTTCTTCCCTAAGTAACTCAGGAGCATTCTCCTTTTCTCCATGGTCAACTTATATAAAAGAACTTAATATACTCTTTTTATGGACAGTGAATTAACCTATTATTTCTTGCTGAAAGTTAGTGATGAATATAGACAGATACTTGGAACTACACAAAAGCATTAAAAAACGCAAGAAATGGGAAATATGTGGGTAAATGCAGTTTTTTTAAATTTTTAAATTGTCTTTAAAAGAAACTGACTGTTTAACGAAAAATGATAATAATGAATCGTGATAGTGTAGAATATAAAGAAGTAAAAGGCATGACAAGAAACAAAGGAGAAGAGTAGCATGAATGGAAGAATATTGTTTTAATTGCTACATCATATGAGGTGGCTATGATATTTAGTCAAGGTAAACTATAACAAATTAAGGATACAGATTCTAATCTACAATGTAATCGAAAAATAGAAAAGTATTATGAATAAAACAAACATAAAACAAAATTAAATGCATATAACATGATAGAAGAAAAAGAATAACAATAACTAATTCAAAAGGAAGAAGAAAACAAAATGAAGGAACAAAAACAGATGGGATAACAGAACACATACGGAAAATGTGGGACTAAAACACAACCATGTCACATACTAGATTAAAAGTAAATGGAAAAACACTACAATTAAAATCAGAGATTCTTGATTTGGATTATAAAAAAAGTGGATTAACAGCTCTTTTCTGTAGAAAAATGCAGTTTATGAGTCTAATATTATTTCTGTGATAATACACAGATTCCTATAGTAAGATGATAGAATCTCAAGCCATTTTTTAGAAAAAAAGAGTACATGATATTTTTCTCCCTCTAGACTCTCCTCCTGACAGAGCAGTAATAAAAAATTCTGCAGGTGCAAGTCCCTGCCTTCTTGCCTTGTTAGTCTTGAATAGGGGGGGTTTCAACAAGTAGTGCTCTGCTCCAGGGCCAAGACCAATGCTTGTTTTGATAGTTTGGTGCTCCGGGTTACATTAGAGATCCAGTTTCAATATAAAGACCCAGATAGGTTAAAAAGTAAAAGGTGAAGAGTTGTACCATGCAAAAACTAATCATGGGAAAATTTGAGTGGCTGTATTTACAATATTCAAAAATAGGTACCAAGACAATGGAGGTCATCAGAGAAAAACAGACCATGTAACAATGCTTCAGGTCCTCAAACATCCTTTAGAACTGTAATTCCCAGGCTCCTAAGAATGGTGCCAATTCACAAGGAAGCAATATCTAGTTAGGAACTTTCTAGCATGCAGTATCCAGTTAGGGACTTTCAGTGTTTAGATAGAAATGTAATTTGAAGTGTCTGATCACACGAGTTCTAGTTATAATATTGCTTGCTATTCTAACTTATAGTATAACACAACGCTTATTGCAAAATTGCATGTCTTACAGTACTTGTGGCAGCCTTTATAAAAGTTAGTGTTGACCTTCAAGAGCCACATAAAGAGTTCTGGTAGCATTTGACATCTCCAGAATCCTTTGCAGCTAATTATTAATTTTAGGTCGAACTAACATTTTTTCAATATTCTATAATGATGTACAGTACTGCTTCTACTACTGTGCAATCCATTTTTTCCTTTAATGAGGATATTACTTAATCCATAAATTTTCAAATGAAGTGCAATAGTCAAAAAATGTTTGTAATATCATCCAGGTGGTGCAATAATTCTGTCTCCCTGTTTTCTATTTCATTGGTGAGATTTCAGCAGTGATAATATAGTGATGCTCTAACTAAGGCTTATAGTCTCTTAGTTTATGTATATTGTAAAAATAATTGTGCTATTTTCTCTAGCTTTTTAACAATATTGCAATACTGTACATAAAAAAGCATAACATCTTTACTGAGCTATGTAATTAGCACTGAAATTATATTATATAAAATCTTTCAAAAAGCAGGGTGCATCGTGCACAGAGTTACTTTTATTTATTGCTATTTTAAGTAACTTAGTTTTGTGACCATTGTAATATTTCCCTACAGCAAAGCAAGTATAAAAATGGCATAAATAATTTACTACCCATCTTGGACAATGTAAAACAGTTAAAGTGGCTATACATGATTTAAAAAAAATACAACAATAGAGGTAGTATAATTTATATTACAGATGCATGTCTATAATGTTTGAGTAACAGTGATTATTACCATTTTGTGTTTTCCTGTAGTTTTTGATAAAGAACCATAGCATGTTTAACATATATGCCCTCTAGCGATTTAAAACAATAAAGAGCAGCAATAATTAAAAATCCATAAAATTCAACCTTCCAAACAAATGCCAGTGTCTTGTAAAGAGTATAAAGGTCTTTGGATTATTATCACAAATGCCAGTCCATGTTTGATCAACATGTAAATGAGATTATAAATCTCTCGGGGATGTTCCGTGAACTGATGCCCATTGCAGGTTTAAATATTAGAGAACTATAAATAGAAACCGATGAGCCTCACAAATTACTGGAAGTAATTTCAAACCCTGTACAAATATAAGATAAAATTTCACTCATGCAAGTTAGCAGGCAGCAGAGCATAGTTAAAACTCATTGACCTGCTCAAGCATAGGAATAGTAACAGGTTTCATAATTTATTAAAATAAGAATTTTTGTGTAGTTCAAATGTTTTCAGATAGTTTCAAAGGCACTAATGAAAGTAAATCTCCATCTTGTATAAATTATCCTTTCCATATATTTTCCTAATTTCTCAGTGTAATTTTAAAGGTCAAATCACCAACTAAGGAGGTTTTCATATAATATGGAGTGGATTTAATGGCTAAAGAAAGTGTCTATTTACATGAACTTATTTCAACAGGAAAATGGAACTCCTTGGAAATTATTTAAATTAGCCAAAATAAACCAGTAGAAACTTGGGGAATGGTGATTAGATTAAGTTAAATCTATCAAGAAAACTATTTGGTTAAATGGCTGTCTTACAAATAATCTGTTGATGATAAGAGTATAACGGGAAAGTATGTAAACGATAGGAACATTCACTTTATAAGTAGAAGTATGTCATAATCAGGATTCTCAGAGTCAAAAATGGCAAAACTCAATTTCAGCTAATGTTATCTGAGGAGGATTTATTTGAAACATAATGGAAGTAATTAATGTAATAAACAGAATTGAAAAATTCCCAAAGTCAAGTTTTCCTCCATCATTATTAGCAAATAAATTTTATTTAGCTCTAGTCATAATTGGTGACACATTTTTTCCAAGTGTGGTTTGTTTGCTGGTTGTTTTAAGGTGAAATTCCAGAGTTTTATGTTATTTTATGTTACCAGTTTTAAGTTAAATAATTTTGTACATTTCTGTGTGAATGTAAAAAAGTATATGTAACTATCTTTAAGATGATGTATTCCCCTCGTGCCAGGAGCTGTTATAAGGCAATTTAATAAGAGAGCCATAAATCTATAGTCATTATTCTTCATAATCTACCAAAAAAGATAAAAATAAAAAAAATAGACTCTTGGTCAAGATGGAGGAATAAGTAGACACACTTTACCTCCTTGCACAATCATGAGCAGGATCACAACTAACATCAAAACAAACCAAAACAAAAACACCCAGAGCTGGGTGTATAAAATCAAACTGTATAGAAATCCGAAAACCAAGGATTTAAAGAAGCCACATGCGGCCAGGTGGGTGGGAGGGGAGGAGATGGGGAGCCAGGGCAGAGAGGACATAGTGTGGCCATGGCAAGGCAGTGGCAGCCCAGGCAGCCAGCAGAATGGATGGTCTCACATTCACATGTGGTGGATAAAATTGGGAGGAATATCTTGGGAGTGAGTGATCCCAACCCCAGGCCATGCAGCACAGCTCAGGGTTCCAGTGCCTGGAAATAAAGCCTCACGACTTCTGGCTGTAAAAACCAGTGGGAGCTAGGGCAGCAGAAGAAACTGCCAGTCTCTCAGGACAGTCTGTTTAAAGGTTCCACAGGGTCCTAGAACAAACGCAAACCCACCCACTCAGGGAACCACCAGTGGAGCAGCAACGAGAAGGCTGCCAGTTGCATACGGAAAGGGGGTGAAGTGACTGGACATGGGGCAAGTTCTGAGAAAGCCTCAACATTGTCCCCTCTCCAATTTCTCCCCCACATACAGAGCCAGAAAGCGGTGAAGCAGGTTGTTCTGCCATGGGGAATACCTACGGCTGTGCCACACACAACCTAACAGATACTCTAAGACAGGGAGTCAAAGCAGCTCTACCTAATACACAGAAACAAGCACAGGAAGGCTTCCAAGTTGGGGAGACAAAGAAATATGGCCCAAATGAAGAAACAACAAAACTCCACAAAAATAAGAAGCGGAGATAAGCGAAGCAGAGATAGCCAACCTATCAGAGGCAGAGTTCAAAACACTGGTGACAAGCATGCTCAGAGAACTCACTGAATATGGCAAAAGCATAAGGGAAGAAATGAAGGCTATACTAAGTGAAATAAAGAAACATCCGTAGGGAACCAACAGTGAAAGAAAGGAAGCCAGGGTTCAAATCAATGATTTGGAACATCAGAAAGAAAGAATCAACCAACCAGAACAGAATGAAGAAACAAGAATTAAAAACAAAATGAGAATAAGAAGACTCTGGGGCATCTCCAAAAAATGCTAACATGTAAGTCATAGGGATGCCCAAAGGAGAAGAAGAAGAGGAAGAAATTGAAAACTTATTTGAAAGAATAATGAAAGAAAACTTCCCTAATCTGTCAAAGGAAATAGACATACAAGTCCAGGAGGCACAAAGAGTCCCAAACATCTTCTAAAAGCATGTTTTTTAATTCTGATTCTAGTCCTCTACATAGTCTTCTGAAAAACATGATTGTATTTATGAAGTAAAATTGAGTTTTAGAATTAGTTTACTTTATTAATTTTGAAAGTTAATGACAGTGTTATATGTAAATGCATTCTAAATGTGAGCTGCAAAAACCAGCTGGGTTTCTCTGTTAAAAATTGTGAAGGCTTCCTATTGTTTTCTCTCTCTGCCTTCTTTCTTTTTTCCTCATTTCTCCTTTTTCACTTATTTTTCCTTTCTCTCTCCTTCTTCTTGCTAGCCTAGAAAACCTCTATCTTAATGAACAGTTGTACATGATTTAGTGTTTTAGTAATTATTAGTTATTTCTCTAATCTAAAGAACATTTTAGAACCTAAAGATAAACTATAAACTAAATTCAATTTGCATTCTAAATACCCCAACTTTTTGTTGTATGTATGAAGATCTCTTTTGAACAGAGACAATTAATTCTGACAAACAAAATATGTGTTAAAAACAGGTGTGCAAGTATAACTGATTTTGAATGCAGGACAATAATTTGTGAAGTTAATATATAATGGAGGAATTTTTTTAGTATAAGGTGATATTGTGATCTCAATGGTTGGCAAACATCTAATTCTCCTAAACAATCATTTGAGGTTTTTGACAGAATTGATAAAGTAAAAATTTAGACCCTTGAATTTTCTTCATTTTCTTGTCAAATGCTACAAACATATTACATAATTACACATCTTTTATCCCTTTAGTATTGCCTATGCTAAAGAAATATTATTCTGCCTATCTTAACACATTTTCTTAAATAAAGCACATTATTCTCTGTGAAACATAACAGGAACGTAGAAAATATGTCTTACTTTCAAATTAAGAATATATTAAATAGCCCTGGCTGGTGTAGCTCAGTGGATTGAGTGCGGGCTGGGAACCAAGCGGTCCCGGTTCGATTCCCAGTCAGGGCACATGCCTGGGTTGCAGGCCAGGTCCCCGTGAGGGCCATGTGAGAGGCAACCATACATTACTGTTTCTCTCCCTCTCTTTCTCCCTCCCTTCCCTTCTCTCTAAAAATAAATAAAAATAAAATCTTTAAAAAAAAAGAATATATTAAATAACATCAGAAAATTCAGAGATTCAAAAGGTTACATGTTATTAATTCAGTTCTGTTCAAAGAAGACACTTCTTTTGAAGAAAGACTACTGAATTATTGTTTATTAATAGCTATACCCCAAAACTTTTTATTAAATTAATGGTAAATAAAATGAACAGTTGACATGATCAGTTCCCAAAGAATCAGACTCAGACTACTAAAAATACTGACAATATCAACAATGCACCCTTTATGTCATTGTTGACTGAAATTTCTTCATTGAAGCCTAGGTATTTACTAGGCTACTGGAAAAAAATAGACACTGCTAGAGAAAAATATTATTTAATTCTCTTTTTAAAAGTTTAATCTTCAAAATTTTGGTGCATCATCTAGAGGTCTTGTCTAATATGTACTAATTTGGCCTAATTTATATTTTATATGTGCACATATGTAAGTAAGTGAAATGCGTGGCTAAAATAAGTAGCTAAGAATGACTCTGCACGAAATTCATACTGAAATTATTTAAAGCTCTAATTAAACATAATTTTGGGTTGCAAAGTACTACTTAATTATAATCTGTATTATATCATCAAAGGAAAATGGCATAGCATCTCCACAATATACTCATGCAACTTCAAAGCCCTTTCAAACTCTGGGCAGTCACAAGAGGGCAGTAGTGTAACAGCAATGCTAACTAACATCTTCATTCATAAGAGAACAAAACAAAAGCTTTGAGTTTCTAGCGAAAGCACCTTAAAATATTAACCATGAGAGTAATGCCTAAATAGAGAAAATGATCTGAAAAGTATAAAATATATAAATATAATACATTAAGCCTCGGAGAGGCAGCTTAAATGTCATGATTTTTTATATCAGTTTATTTTCTACTGATTTGTGTTTTTCACGAGGAGGTAGTCTGAAAACATTGCTGACTTCCTTTCTCCTTTATCATTACATTCAGTCAATCCTACAGTTTTGGGAGAAAAATAAGTGTCTTTTTGGTTTGTTAATTGTCCTAATTTACATATGTGTTGAGAAATACTAAGGAAGGAATTTTGCGTGCTTCTGTCCTATTAGACATGCTCATGTAAAATATAGAATTTGATTATGTAATGTTGAGCTTAGAGGTATATTTTTCTCTTTGGTTGTTAGATAAAGCCATAAACATCGTTTAATAACACATTAAAATGTGACCTGCATACTAAATTTTATATCTAAAAATAATTCAGCTCCAAGAATTAAAAAAAAAGAATATGAATGTGAAACCACTGACAACATCAAGAAGTAAGAAATTATTCCACAAGAACGCTTCATGTTTTATCCAGTTTTTTTTTTAGCTTCCCATCTCAAAAATAATCATGACTGATTTCTACAGCCATATATTAGTTTTACTTTTTTGTTGAAGTTTGTAAAAATGGAATCATACACTTGCTTAAGCTTTTATATCTGGCTATTTTTTTTTTAGGTGTTTGTTACTTTAATTATTTTTTTTATTACTTAATTATTCTTCAATTACAGTTGTCTGCATTTCCCCCTCTCCCCTCTTCCCCACACCACCCAACCCCACTCTCTCCCTTGCTTCCACCCCCGCCCCTTGGTTTTGTCCATGTGTACTTTGTAGTAGTTCCTGAAAAGCCTTCTCTCCACAATCCCCTCTCCCCTCCCCTCTGCTCTGGCTATTGTTAGATTGTTCTTAAATTCAATGTCTCTGGTTATGTTTTGCTTGCTTTTTTCTTTTGTTTCTTATGTTCCAGTTAAAGGTGAGATCATATGGTATATCTGGCTATTTTCAATGAGCATTCTATTCATCTGATTCAGTTTGTGTAAAATTATAGCCCTTCCCATTACATTGATGCATGCATAACAGCGTGTTAAATGGACTACAATATAGGTATCCTTTCTACAGAAATTTAGTGTTTTTTTATTTGATTTTAACCTCTTTTCCCTCTTCATCTTTTCCTCCACATCCCTTCCCCTTTTGTAGCCACCATATTGTTGTATCTATGAGTTTGTTTTGTTCTGCTTGTTGCTTTTTGCTTCATATCCCACATATGAGTAGAAGTATATGGTTCTTGTTTTCTCCCTCTGGCTTATTTTACTTAACATGATATTCTCAAGATCCTTCTGTGTTGTCACAAGTGGCAACAGTTCATCTTTTTATGGCTGAGTAGTACTGCATTGTAAATATGTACCACATATTTTACCCAATGATCAGACAAGGAAAATTAAAGTTGTTTCAGGTTTGAGGCTGTTGTGAATAATGCTGATTGTGTTTTAATCTTAGATATTCTGGTGAGTCCATAATCTCAATTCAGTAGGAGTTTTTAAGAATATTTTTAATAAAATATTTCAAACATTTAGAAAATTGGAAAGAACTATACATTTAACTCTCTTACAGTCATTGCATAGATTCTACAATTAATATTTTATAGTCATTTTCTTCAAAACGTGTCTATCCACCAATAATTCCCTATAACCATCCATACACCATTCTTAATTTTTAATGTGATTCAAAGTAAGTCACCAACATCACCGCACAACTCCCACACACGTGGGCGAGCCTGTCACAAACTGGAGTTCGCTATTTGTGCAAGTCCTTTTCAGAGAGAAAAGTAAAAATAAACTAAATCTATACCTTAAGTTTATCAATGGGTGAATTTTGACCAATTTAGGTGTTAGTCAAAATCCTGTAAAGATATAAAAGAGTACAATCATTCCAGAAAGTTCCCTCATGCCCCTTCCTAATAATTCCAAGTCCTACACCATCCCAAAGAGTCAACAATTGATTTACCTACTGTGGAATTTTAAATAAATGGAATCATATTCAGAATTTTTTGTGTATAATTTCTTTGCTCCAACAAAGTATCCATTAAAGCTTTACAGATGTATAGTTGATATCAAGAAATTGCACCTAGTAAATCATAAAACTTGGTAAGTTTAGCATATTCTAGTACATATTTGCAATTGCTCCCTCTTGCCTTTCCCAAATTCCCATACCCAAGCAATAGCCAAATTTAATGAAAATGGAATTATACATCCTGAACTATTTTTTACTCTGGCTTCATTTACTCATCATAATTATTTTGAGATTCATTCATGTTTGTGTCTCTGTTATATTTATTTATATGTATTGATGATGGACATTCCATGGTATACATATACTAAAATATATGTGTTCATTCACCATTGATGGGCATTTGAGTTGCTTCCAGTTTTTATTTATTACAAATGAAACTACTATGAACATTTATGTACAAAGTATTATACAAACATACTTTCATTTTTATTTATCTATACTTGCATGTGGAATAGTTGAGTCATATGATAGATACAGATTTAAATTAGGACATAAAAGTATTTTTCAAAAGTGTCATAAAATTTTAATTCTAACTAGCAGTGTATGAGACTAGTTGCTCCAGAACCTCATCAAACTTTGGCATAGTCACTCTTTAATTTTAGTCGTATATATACACATACATATATGTATATATATATATGACTATCAGTGTATATATGTATGTATGTGTGTATATATATATATATATATAGATAGATAGATAATTGTAGTTTTATTTTATTTTTCTAATGATTATCTGTGATAAACATGTTTCCATGTGCTTATCTGCCATATGATAGCATTTTTTACTAATTTATTGAATTATGATCAAGTAAAAAGTTGTACACAGTTATGTATATACTCAGTAAGTTTGACGGCAAGTAGGCACCATGAAAACACGGCCATCATAAAGGTCATGAACATATTCATGACCTTCCAAAGTTCTCTCCCATTATGATGATGATGATGATGATGTTTGTAGAAGAACACAAGATTTACCTTCTTAGAATTTTAAGTATACAATATAGTACTGTTAGCTATAACTACTATTCTGCATATCAGATCTCCAGAACTTTTTTATTTTTCATAGCTAAAAGTCTGCACCCTTTATCATATTGCCATTTTCTCTTCCTCCACCCTCTGGTTACACTCTGCTTCTATGGATTTGACTATTTTAGATTCCATATATAACTGAGACACAGTTTTACCTGTGTTTGACTTATCTCACTTAGCAGAATATTTTCTAGATCCATTCATGTTGTCACTAAGAGCAAAATGTCCAATTTTAAGCCTGAATAATATTCTCTTGTATGTACATATCACATTTACTTTATGTTCATATCATTTGCCCATTTTTTAAAATGTGTTTGTTTTCCTATATTTTTATATTTTTGTTAAGTTTTGAAATATACTTCAAATATTCTAGAAACTCCTTTTTTATCACAACTTATAGTATTGTACCTCAGTTTGTGTATTCTCAATCTATTTGTCTATTTTTGATGTTAATACGACACTTCATTACTGTAATTTTATAATAAATATAAAGATAGTATAAGTCAAAAGCATTTCTTCTTCATTTTGTGATATATGTTACCTGTTCTAATTTTTTTAAATAATGAAAATTTCAAATCAGTTTCTTGGTTTCCAAAAAACAAGTAGAACTTGAATTGGGATTGAACTGAGTTTAAGTAATGTATTTTGGACAACTGACATGTTAATATTATTGATACTTCAGATACTTTAACATGACATATGTCCACTTATTTAGGTCTTCTTTAAAGTCTTTTAAGACTTTTCAGTAGTTTTCAGTATATAGAACTTAGATAGTTTATTCAGACTTTTCCTAAATATTATATATTTTGAAGCAACTATAAATTATTAGTTATTTTTTAATTTTCAACCTCCTGTGTGTTCAATGTTAGTATGTAAATATACAACTTATTTATATACATAAATGTTAAACCTTACAACTTTGTTAAATTCATTAAATGAGTCTTGCAGACTTTGTTTCTGTTCAGTGGATTTTATATACAGATAAATTTGCAATCTTAAATATAGTTTATTTATTTATTTTCAATCATGATATTTTTTTCCTTTCTGCTTTATTGAAATGGTTAGAACCTCCAGTATAATACAGAAAAGAAATCTTAATAGTACATATCCATGCCTTGTTTCTGTTCTTTGATAGAAAATATTTAGCTTTCATCTTAAATATAATGTTAATAATTTATTTTCATAAGCTGAGGAAATTTATTTCTATTCTGTTTGTTAAGAGATAGTTTTAATTGGGAATACATATAAGATCAACAATATGCACAGAAATGATCTTATGAACATTCTTTTTTAGTTTGATAATGTGATGACTTACAGAAAATTATTTTTCTGTAAACTTACCTCTGCAACTAACCTCTCCTTCATGGGATACCACCCACTCAGTGAAAATATACTGCTGCTTTGGTAGTTATGTTGTACAAATTCAATGTGAGCATGACTTAGCAGACACTAAACCATTGCTGCTAGAGAAATTACAGTTAGGTTCCTGTGAGCCTCTGGGCACAACGTATACATTAACCCATCAATACACGAGGTGTATCCAGAAAAAAGTCCAGCCATTGTTAATATAATGAGAACAGCTTGCAGGACATCAATGTAACCTGGCAGCCAAGAAGAGTGGACTGGAATGCACATGCATAAACAATGACAACTTCATTCTACTAGTCAGTGGGGAGCAGTAGAAGCTGTTGAATGAGCATGTGCACTGTGTGGCTGTCACATTCAAAATGACAGTGAGTAGAGTGACGAATCTGCATCAAATTTTCATTTATGCTTGATTGTTCCACTCTGGAAACTATTTGGATGATTCAGAAGGCTTTTGGGGATGATGTAATGAGTGCAGCACAAGTAAAAGTGTGGCACAAATGCTTCAAAGGTGGTGGAAAATCTGTTGAAAGTGATCCACATTCTGGAAGGCCTGCACCAAGCAGAACACCTGAGAATGCCGAACCTAACAGGCTGCAATCAACAAAGATCAGTGACTGACAGTGTGAGAACTGGAAGCTGATCTGAGGACTCAAAAACTAGTGTCGGAGATTTTAATGTAAGAGCTAAGCATGAAACGTATTGTGACAGCTGATGGCAATTCCAACAAAGGATTTAGCAGAGTGTTTTGAATTGGGGAAAATGTGTTGGAAGAACTGTGTGAGATCCCAAGATGCTTATTTTGAAGGGGACTGAAGGAGTTGCTGTCCTAGGTACAATGTTTCTTGTGTCTTCTTCGATATATGTCTGTATTTTTCATATTACATGGCTGGATACTTTCTAAACAGGCCTTGTATAACCTTAATTAGTGTTTGTTTAGAGATACCTTGTTTAATATATATTGTTCCTATACTGACATTGAACTCATAACTAACAGCGTCATAACACATACCTTAATGAAACTCATCTAATGCATGCACTTCCCAAATTTCTTCTTGTAATGAAGAACCCAAAACAGTACTTCAGTACTACTCTCAAGGTTTTTAAGCAGCAAAACCACCAATAAAAATATTAAAAATGTAGAAGTAAATAGACCAAGTATAAGACATATTTTTATAGTATCAGAGCTTAAATAAAAAGACAAAGTATATCCTTATTTAATCTTAGTAATGTGTCACGTGATTCAAAATATTGCTTACTCTGTGCTTGTCTGTAAATTACTGTGAGAATGCTACAAATGACAACTTTAAGGTCACAAATAAGGTTTAGCCGATAGACAAATTAGTAAATATAAATTCCATGAATAATGAGGATCAACTGTATATAATTTTCTCTCTCATTGGATTTTGTTTGTTATTTAAAAACTGTGATCTTTAGATATATTTGTAATGCAATGTTTTAAATATAATTTTTCTTAACTATGTAGCAAAGTAATACTGACATCATAAAGGATAGAAATGTGCCCTCTTCCTCAATTCATGAAATATGGGTCTAGCATTTGTATTACTTCATTTTTTAAATAGGTGGTGCCACAGTAAAGCCATCAGCCCCTGAAGGATTTTTATTGTTTTGTATGAAGGTTTTAACTACTTACTTAATTTCTCTAATAAATGATCTAGTCATGTTCTCTATTTCCTTTTGAATGAGATTTTGTAGTTTATATATTTTAAAATACTGATATTTCATAAAAGTTGTTTAATTTATGAATTTATAAGACTTCATAATATTTTTCAGCCTTTTTGTATCCATAGAAACTATAATAATGGAAATTCACCTGGCATTGGCAAGTCGTATTGCATCTTCTTTTTTTTTCCTTCTTAGTCCAGCTACAAGTTTATGGATTGTATTGTTCTTAAATTACAGGCTTTATTTTCAAATTAATTTTTTCATTATTTCTACTTTCTATCTTACTGATTGTCACTCTTTTAATATTTCCTATTTTTTTCTGGTGACTTGGGGTTTCTTTGTCCCTTTTCCTCCTTCTTATGGTGGGAACTGAGGTTGTTTGAGAGCTTTCTTCTGTTCTAATGTAAGCATTTGATGCTATAAATTCCCTCTAACCACTGTTTTAATGATTTCCCATGAATTTTGGTATGTTGTATTTTCATTTTAATTCAGTTTAGGTCCTCTCTAATTTTCTTTTTAAATATCTAATTAGAAACAAAGCATTCACGGGCTAGTTGTATCCGGCCTACTCAATTCATATGTTAAAACCCCTTACCCCAACCTCAGAACCTCAGACTGTAGTGATTGCTTTTGGAGATAGAGACATTAGGAGCATTTACAATTAAATGAGATTATACGTGTGGGTCCCATTACAGTCTGGTGGGTGTCCTTCTCAGAGAAAATGTGCACACATAAAGAGACACCAGGGGTATGTGTGCACAGAGAAAAGGCCATGTGAGGACACAGAGAATAGGTGGCCATCAGCAAGCCACAACGTCTTGTCACCAAAGCCACCGAATCTGCCAACACTTTATCCTTGCATTTCTAAACTCAAAAACTGAAGACTTGTTTTCATTTTCTTTACGCTGTCCAATTTCTGATATTTTGCTATGGGAACCCTAGCCAATACACAAAGGTTATTTAGAAATGTATTATGGAGTTTCCAAATATTTGGGGATTTTGCAGCTACCTTTTGGTATTAATTTTTCATTTAAATCCTTTGGGGTCAGAGAACATAATTTGTATGACTGGACTCCATTTGGGATTACGAGAGCAGTTTTATTCCCCAGCACGTCACAGGATGACTACAGCAGTTTCATCGTCCAGTGTGGAGGAGAACAGAGTATGCATTCATGTTTTACGAGGAGTATTTTATAAATTTCATTTAAGTCAAGTCTGTTAATAGTATTGTTGAGTTTCCCATAGAGATGTTAAATCTCTATGTACTTGTTCTTCTTGTTTGAGACAGAAATGCTGAAATCTCTTACTACAACTATGCATTTGTCTGTGTCTTCATGCAGTTCCTTTGGTTTATGGTTCATGTACTCTAAAACTCTGTTCTACATACAGAATACTTTAGGATTATTACATTCTCCTGATAATTTGCCCCTCTGTTTATGATTTATTATAAGAAATTGACCTTGTATATAAAACAGCTTCTTATATAGAGCTATTACTTTGGGACCTGCTGTGGGGAATAGAATTCTCAGAATTTTGTGGTTTGCTACATTGCAATAGATCAAATTTAGCTAAAGAAAACAACACAATTTCATCAAGTCCAAAGTGCAGATAATGTGCTGTCAATTTATCATAACAAAGTAACCATTTTAACCAGGGTAATATTTTTTTTTACTAAAATCTACCTCATATGATATTAATATAGTCTCCAGATTCCTGTAGTTTGATGTTACTATAGTACACCTTTTTCATTTTGTTTACTTTTGTGACATTTATGGCTTTATTATGTAAAATAATTTCCCTATAGCAGCATATAGTTGAATTTGCTTTTTAAATCTAATCTTAAAATCTCTGCCTCTTTATTATATTTATATTACATGCATTAAATGTGATATTTGATAATATGAGTTTAAAATCAAATTTCTATTCATTTCTATTTTTCCAACTATCATTTGTTACCTTTTCTCTGACTTCTTTTGCAAATATTGAATTCATTTATCTCCCACCTGTCAGGGATCACTGTTTTTCCTTCCCTCTTGTTCACTGCATAGGAAATGGTTGTTTTCTAAGTCTTATCTATTTTTCAGTTGTTTCAGCTGAAACAACTAAATAGGGACAACTATATATTCTGTCCCTATTATTTTATCTTGTCAAGAGGTATATGTCTTCCTCTACAATGATTTAAAGCAGTCGTTATCAATATATTCAAGGATTCCAATTGATAAATGACTATTATAAAAGAACAGATAGAAATCATAACCTGAGAAATGAAAACTCTATAAAACAACGAAATGAAAAATGTAAACTTGAAAAATTCAATATCTAAATTTTAAAAATTAACTGAGTGGGACTCTAAGCACGTTGGAGATGACTGAAGAATACCATAAATTGATTATAAATCAATAGACATTAAGCCATCTAAAAGACAGAGAAAAACATGTTTGAAAACAAAGCACATTTCCTTAGAGACCTGAGACATTATGTCTAACAGGCCTAAAATATATGTAATCGGAGCCTTAGAAGGAAACTAATGTACTGTGTTCCTCTCACTGTCATGTTTGTTAGCTGCTTTTTTGGATACACTTTTGTGAAGTTCATATTTAGGTACCTTGGCTGCTAGCTAGGTTGTCTCTGTTTACTTATTGATTTAGAAATCTTTATATTCACTGAGTACAGGTGTTGTGTTGGTTATATGCATTGGAAGCAGCTTCTTCCACGCTGTGGTTTTCTTTTTTACTCAATCTGTCTTAAACTAACGAATATCTAACATTTCAATAAGTATAATTTATCGCTTTGTCCTTATATTCTACTTATTTTTTTTGCCTTGTAAGACTTCATTTCATTGATTCCTTGAAAGTGTTTTCTTCTCAAATTTTTATTTTATTTTATTTTTTTACTTTTAGATACACCTTTCATCCTAATGCATTTAGAGTACTGTGAAATGTATCATTTATTTAAAAAAATGTTTTTCCCCTATTGTTGTATCATAAATCAAGTGTCCTTGTACATGTGCATCTATTACCGTGTCTCCTACTCTTCCCCGTGGGCCTATAGCCTATCACTGCACTCACACCACACTTTAAAATGAAGGCAAGTTTAAAGTAAGTCTTGCTGTATGGTAGGGGAAATCCTTTAGTTTTGCTAATATATTTTCAAGATGTCGCTAAGTATTTTTAGCAATCTGTATTTCTACATAAATTTTGAATTGAAGATATAAATGTTCACAATACAGATTCCTTGGAATTTAAATTCAGTTTGCACTAAATTTCAGATATATGTGGATATAGTTGCTATCTTTATAGAATACTGAAATTTCTTTTTTCATTTTGCAACATGGTATATCACTTTTACATGTCTTTTAAGTTGAATACTACCATTATCAAAGGATAAAATAAAGTATGAGCTAAATTAAAAATGGAACTATAATTAATTTTATGAATTTGTAGGTTAACAAATATTCTTATTTTTCAATTTATAGTATATCATCACCTATATTATTATTTTTATGATAATTTTGTGATAATTTTTCTTGGACAAGTCATTAGTTAAATATGTATAATTCTGATTCCTCAATAATATATACATCACACATTTTATTCATGATTCTCCCTTTCTTATATAAATAGTACACACACATAAATAAAATAATTTTGAGGCAAATAATAAAAAAATCATGTGCTTTCCTAACATGCACTTATGTTTTTTTTTCTTTTACCTCTGAAGTTCTTATTTTAATTTAGTTTATCTGATAAGTTCTCTTTAAATTAAGTTCAATACTATAATTGTTCCCATAGTTGTTTCTGAAATCCTATAATTTATATTTCATTTTGGGTGGATATAATAAAGAGTTTTGTGGGATTAAGGGAAAAGTAGCAAATCATATTTTCATATTTACTATTCAATCCAATTTTCATATACCTATTCCTATATAGTGCTCTCATGTTGCACAGACATTTTTACCTGAAGTTGTCTCAAAGGAATAAATTATTCTACATAATATTCTTTGAGACTAAACAAACTGGCCATCATGTCTTCTTCGGTATTTGCACATGTTAACATACAAACTCAGGTCAGTGTCCACATTAGGAAAGCCGTACTAATAGTTAATGTACATTGTATTAACAATTGATGGACTAATTGTGAAGGCATGTGATTCTTACTTTTTTTTCCTTTTATTTCTTTTCATTCAGAAAGTTTGAACTATTATTTTGGTAAAGAAAAAATGTTGTACTTTTTTTGTAAAATCACAGAGTGGCTCTGAAATGACCTGGTACATTTTTTCAATGGCTTAAATTAAAATCCATCACACTCTCCCTCCACATGCTTTCTCTACATCACTAACAAGATGAAACTTAGCATCAATATACAATGAAAATTATTAATTATAATAAGAGTTAATATTGAGAAAATACCTGCTACGTGCCTGGCACAGGTCTAAACACTTAGTATATATTAATTTACTTAATTCTTAAGGAAATCCCATTTGGACAGCAATTATATTATTAGACTATCAATTTTACTTCACAGATGAGGAAATGGAGACAGGCAGAGCCAAATGTAATTCCCCCAAGGTCACACAGTTTGAAAATGACAGAGGCATGACTCAAACCCACTCTTATTCTCTGTTTTCTACTGGTTTTCTGAAGTTTTTAATTGTATTAACAGCAACACAAAATCCTGTTGCTATATTGAAATGTGAATGATAAGATGCTATGTTGGAAATTGGCAGCAACTTAATTATCACATTTTGTACCATACCGAAACATTGAACATGTTGTGGATTTCTTACTGTGGGAAACAGGAAAGTTTCTGTTGCATCTGTTTACTGTATACCTTCAGTTTCCAGAGAGATTATCTAAATTAAGAATTGTTTTTAATAGATGTACACTGATCATCCCAGTAAAGAAGAAAATAACTAGCTACTTTAACCATATTTTTGTTGCCCCTTCATGCTACTCAATTATGCCATACTAACTTTTGAAGAATATGATGCTATAAAATCAAATTTTCTATTTTCTACTTCAAATTTTCTACTTTATAATAAAAACTGATAGTTTCAGATTTGTCATCAAGTCACCAAAAGAAAAGGTGGTTGAATAGTGAAAATGGGCTATTTTATATAACAATTTATAATGAAAAAACACACTAATCAAATTGAATTGTTTTTGTTCCTAAATTAGTAAAATAGCTCTGCTTATATAGCTTGTGCTTCACTTATCCATTGCCTTCAAACTTGATAATTGAGTTTAAGATATCTATTTTTCAAGATATACCAATGTCTAATTTAGTACTTTATGATAAATGACAAAGCACTTATATACAATATTATTTATAACTATTGCTGTATTATTTCTAAAACTTTTATTTTTTAAAGCTTTTATGTATTTATTTTTAGAGAGAGGGGAAGGGAGGGAGAAAGAGGGGGAAACATCATTGTGTGGTTGCTTCTTGTGCACCTCCGACTGGGGACCTGGCCTGCAACCTAGGCATGTGCCCTGACTGGGAATAGAACTGGTGACCCTTCGCTTCTCAGTCCAGTGCTCAGTCCACTGAGCAACAGCAGACAGGGCTCTAAAATTGTATTTACATAAGTCAAATACAAACAAAGATACTAAATTGACATTGATCAGGCAGCTTGGTCGTGAGGAAACAGTTCTGAATTACAGCACATGAGCTTTTGATTCCAGTCATAGTTTTGTAAACTTCTCTCCATGTAGATGTGAGGAGCATAACTTAAAATGATCTTCCACCTCCCTGTTTAATAAAATACCTCAGATAAATACGTTCTATAGTCACTTAAAAATCTAAGCTATTATGATTTAGTATTCTAAATTTCTACAGGGTTATTCATCCATATCTTGTTTTTAGAACTTAAAAATGAATTTCCTTATGTCTATACTAAAACAAAAGCAACTCAACATTGTTTATGTCTATGTAAAATTTTAAACTAAAACTGAATTGTCCATTAATATCTAAAATAAAATCATCATCTTACCATTTAACTGAAATCCCACTATCAATGATGATCCTGTCTATAATTTGTCACCATTATTACAATCTTCATTATATAAAACCTTAAAAGTTTTCTCAAATTTATTTCTCACTTTTGAGTTACCGAGTCCTGTTGGTTCTTTATTCAAACAAGTAGGTATCTTTCCCCTGCCAGTTCTTTCTGTCAACTCCCATATGTGCTCATGCTCCAAAATACTGTATTATGTTGCATAGATCCTATCTCTATTGCTCTGCCAAAGTACTTTGTAAAATAGATGTAGCTAAATAAATTTTTTGCAATTTTTATTGTTTTTATAAAATCTAAGAATATCACACCATCATTTTTTCTTCCTCAGCTTCTTTTCTTAGATATTTTAATATGTATTAAAAGAATATAGATACTTAGGATATTTCAATAATAAGATAATATTCACACAAGTGTACATTTTACATTAATTTATGATGAAAACTGCAGCATTTTATTAATGTATCATTCATGGAAATTACCATGACCCTTCTACAGGTACATTTAAGATGTGGCTTCAGGGTCACTTTCAGAATGATCCACTCAGCAGGCTTTTAAAATCTACAAACTTTATAAACTCCAATTTACATAGAAAGTTGATAGCTTTTAGAATAGAAGGACAACTACTATAAATGATTATTTTATTTAAAAAAGAACTTGAGGGCTATTTTAACTTCAAAACTCATATTAATAATGTATGCTGAATGATAACTACTTTTTTCAACAGATGTAAATTAATTTAACATAGAAGTTTTGTTAAAGTATCAAAAGAGGCATTTATTTCCTCAATGATACACTAGTGCTTCAGGTTCTGCTGTTTATAGGTATGAATAATTTGAATGTTTCATTTGTAAGTGGTGGGGATTTTAATGATAAATATATGTGACCAAATTATGTACACTATAAAGAAGTATATGTTTCATGTTATTATTTTTGACTTCCAAGAACAGATCACAGTAACTACCCAACATGTTAACCAAACAAAATAATTGTATAAAACACCCTAACAGTCTATTCTTGCTCACAATTTTAAATTAATAGCTTTGTATTTTTAATTAAGTATAAATAAGCATTTATTGAGAACTTGCTATATTCAGGACAGTATGCTAGAAAAGTTTAAAAGTTGATGTGTTATCCAGATCTGCAAGAGACACAAATGTATTCTTGCAAACATTATTTAAAATTGAAACCCTATGCTCATCTCAGTACTTCTAATTTTTTGTATAAACATTGAGAACAGAATGTATTATTCTTAGTGATTTTTACAAAAATATGAATTTCTAACATATTTTTAAACTTCTCATTTTTAATAATTTTATAGAAAGCTTGTGTGTATATTTTGTTTATATACTACATAGTTTGGCTATTTTTAATATAAATAGTTAAGTGTTTATTTAGGACTTGGTATATGCTTACTAGGTCATATCTGAAACTCTAAAGGAATACTTGTTACGTACATGTCTACTTAATGATACTAAAATTTCAAAGCTTCTCATAGTGTTTAGCTCATAAAAACTTTTGAATATTCCAGTTTTGACTCCACCATCTCAAAAAAAAAAAAAAATAACTCACTCTCATGGTGACAGTACATTCAGCCTTTGTGAGTAGGTGGTCTTAATTGTTGTATAAAGGTATTTTGACAGAAACATTTTCCCTCTTGCTTTTTCACTTCCTGGAAAGAAGGCAGATTTACAAAGCAGATATAGATTAGGGAATAAATAAAACTGTATCACATGCAGGACCTTTTATGTAACAAATCTCCTTGAACTTTTATACAGAAACAAAGAATAGAAAATATAACGAACCAGAGAAAAATGATTGCTTTCTATTTAACTATAGAATATGTGAAATACATTGGAGTTTGTCAGGATTGGCCTTGTCCCAGCCTAGAAATTTGACTGATTTCTCGCATTCTTTAATTTTCCAGGTGTAAGTTTCAAGATTTAACAAGCACAAAGCAATGAAATGTACCACAACAGTTAGAAGTTATTTGCCACACAATTATTTTTTGGAGAAAAGTAATAAATGTTGGCCACATAGTCCTTCAGTTTCTATTGCTTAAAAATTTCTAAGCATTTTATAGGCCCAAAAAGTCTGATTTAATTTTTATTTCTTAGTCATTTTGCATTGATACAGTGATTTTGTATTCAGAGAATGCACACACACAATGGTTTCATTATACAATTAAATTAACATTTATTTAAGAAAGTAATGTGATTTTTTTTTTCATTTGAGTTAAGCACTTCAGTGGGTAAACACATCTATCTTTTTAAGAAAATATTATTGGTGACATTTCCTGAAAAGTTTGCCAATCAAAAAAAGTCATCTTTTCTCTCATAAATTTATCCAGCTACAAGAATCTAGGGTTACAGTTTGTTTTCCTCAGACTTTTAGACAAATTTGTATATTCTTCCTTACCTTTCAATATTGTAGTGAGAAGTCTGTTAACATCTATTACTCAGTTTTTCTAGGTAAAAAACAAGTTCTCTTTCCCTGAAATTTGTATATATAGCACAAAAATTCTTACTGACAGATATAAAATTTTAATATTTTTCATGAAAAACTAAGGTCTTTTAAAAAAATCCTTTGAGCCTGGCTGGTGTAGCTCAGTGGATTGAGTGTGGGCTGGGAACCAAGCGGTCCCGGTTCAATTCCCAGTCGGGGCACATGCCTGGGTTGCAGGCCGGGTCCCCAGTGAGGGCCATATGAGAGGCAACCACACATTGCTGTTTCTCTCCCTCTCTTTCTCCTTCCCTCTCTCTAAAAATAAATAAATAAAATCTTTGAAAAAAATCCTTTAAGAGCTATCTTTAAATATAAATTTATTCCAAATTTAAAATTCAGATTAATATTCTTGTTCTTTCTGCTGTATTATTTTAGCAAAAAATGCAACTTAACTACTTATATATTTGCTCCTATTCTTATATTTCTATTCATGGAATAAAATATGATTTTATGTATCATAATTACTACAATAATAGTTATGATAATGATGCATATGATTTTATGCAGCATAATTACTGAAATAATAAATTCAAGAGAACTAATGAAACTAAAATATAATTAGGACATGAAATATGAGTTGATCAATTAATCTTCAACGAATTAGAATACAGTTTTGGATGATAAGGTGGGCACTCCTTTTCCTTTAATTAATGTTCACTCAACGCCAGGCTTCACATTCAGAGGAAGCATAGGTGAGAGTTTGAGGTCATATTATTTTGGACACAAATGAAGCATAATGGAGATATGTTGGAAGACAATCAATGCAAATTAAGAAAACAATAATTTTTGTTGATGAAACAATATGTTGACTTTTTGTTTTATTACTTATTATGTTTTAAGCAATATAAATTCTATTACCCTAGTTAAGAAAACACAGAAATATTATAATTATCTCACAGTCTTCTGTTAAGTTCACCTACAGACCAACAGCCTTCTTAAAAATACACTTTAGTTGGATGTGTTAGTGTGATTGCAATGTACATAGAGATTTGGAAAAATAGTTCAAAATTCAGGCAACATTAACTCATCCAAACTTAGCCTTCATTACATATTTTGAATAACATTGTGTGGGGTTTGGGTGATGACTGAAATAACCTCTGCCTATAATGATTCCATGGCCTACATTTTAACAAAGTAATGGATACAATTTTAAAGTGAAATTATTCTCAATTTAAAACCCATATATATATATAGTAAAATTTCGTATTTTTCTAACATAGCATCCACATTAATAAATGCATCTCTATAAAGTATTTTATTTAAAAGTCAATTTAAAGGAAATAAACTTACACTTGTTAGCCTGAAACATAATATAAAAATGCATGCTTATTTTATAATATTAACTCTTAGTTGGAATTATAATGGATGGAAGTAATTTAATATCATAACTCTTACTGTCTAACTAGATCCTACATATCCTGTATTAGGAAATGTTAAATGTTTGCAAACTGCAAGAGTCTGAATATGAGACTAGATCTGAAGGACTTTGGGATTTTCCACTGCTGTCATCCGGATCGCAGGGACATGAGCTTGGATAAGACCACCTGCTGGAAGACAAAATGGGGCCAATTGGCACATGTATAATATGGGCATTAGAAAGTTCATTAGGAAGGAGCTGGTGAGCAGCAGCAATTTTCCCTGATAAAAATCTCTTGATCTTTTCAGAGGGAATGTTTTTTAATTGAGTCTAGGAGTTCAAATGGACCACGAACCACCATAGTATATCAAGTCTCTATACAATCTTACTACTGTTTAAGTGCAGCATTTTCATTACATCTAATTTAGTTAATTACACTTTACCTACCTAAATTCTCATGGCAGTTTTCATTGGATGCAACATTTAATTGCCTTGCTCCAAAGAGGCATAATTGTGAGCTGTTAAACTGCTACTGTTCCTGGTTTCAGAATGGTTGCTTTCATTCTTGCTTTGGATAGATTACTGGGTCAGTGTCTTTGAATCCACTCAAGGGAAGAGGATATATATGTATTCAGTTCAATTGACTGCATCAGTTATGATGTATGCTAATGTATCAGTTTTATTGTGTCAATTATGATGTATACTAATCCTTATAGTGTTCTATTACCATGTTTTATCTATTAAGGTGATGTAAATTCGAGTTCTGTGTGTGTGTGTGTGTGTGCAAATAACCAATAAATAAACAAAGAATTATATAAAAATGAGAGTTTATTAATAGATTCTAATGTTGAAATGAAGTGTATTGTATAACAATAGTAGTCTGACACAGATATATTTTATTGTATGGCAATGACCATTAAGTGTTAATTGGTCACACTCTGTGTTGCAAATGATGATTATTTCATTTTCACATAAAAACTAGAAACAACTTATTTTGAAAGTCAGGTGTAAAGCAAAAAGTGGAACTATGCCATAAAAAAGTCAGTTCCACGATTACTTATAAAACACCCATGCTGATGTAGACAAATGGTCTTATACCACCTTCATCAGGTGGTATGTGGGAACACAGGGACAGGGAGTGGCTAACTGTGGGAAGTCTCACCCACAAACTGATGCTCTGCCTCCTTTTCCAAGGTTCTCAGCCATTCCAGAGAATTGCATCAACCATTGTTCCTCTTAGCACCACTGACAAGGCGCTATTTTCTTGGTGCTTGGGACACAAGCTTCCACAAACACAGTACAAAGAAGATGACAACTTCAGCAATTAAGGAGTTGGTGGTATTTTGTTTGAGGCCCAAGTAGCTGAACTATTGGTTATCCCAATTCTAAATGCCATTTATGATGTCAGCTCCCATAATAAAACTAATAACCAATCATCTCTCCTGTTTTTGCAGCTCTTCCTCCTCTCGTATTCTTGCTAATTAATTTTAAATTAATATGGGAACTTTTACCTCAGCATTCAGACAATTAGACATTTCTCTCCCTTCAACCTTATCTGCTACATATGTGAAATATGATAGAAGATCTCTTCGGATCTTCCAAGTAAGAAGTGATCATTCTTTTCTCTGACTCTTGTAATTTAGTTACCTGGATGTTTCATTACACTGAGCAATCTTTTGATATCTGTGAATAAATTGTACATCTTCTTCCAGGTAATAAAGTTTCACTGGCCAAGTATTCCTTTACTTCCTTTCTACAAATCATCAATGAATCATGTTAATAAATAAATGATGTATACCTTTCTTAAATGCAGTCGAGATTGTTTAAGTGTATCCTCCATCCAAACCATGGGCTAAATTCTAAAGCTGATATCTGTCAATAGACTGATTTATGAAAGGTACATAACCCTAAATGACTACCATTTTTTGGAAACCAAGTCTCTCTTTCCAAATATTATTAGAATCATACATTTTTGGTAAAGCAGTTCACTCAAAGAGTGTTATTTTATTAATGAATTTGATGGTTAGCAGAGATAGCTTTATAGCCAGAATTAAATGATTTAAGTCAAAATCCAAACCGAGAGTTCTTTTCAAACCAACCCATTTTCTAGGCACTCTACTGTGAATTGTTCTCTTTCTTCCTCCTGTGATAACTTAGGCTAGGGCTCCTGGGATGCGGATGGAGACTGTTATGCAATAAATACACTGGGGATGCTTTCTGAAGAAGAGGAAATCCTTGGTGAAGAGAGTAAGTTAACTTTAATTCAGTCCAATAAAGGTCTCAGCAGATCCACAATCCTTCTTGAACTAGACTATCTCTTTAGAGTTGTCCTAAATTAAAGGAAGCGGAAAGAGATTTTGTACTCCCAATTCAGTCATTCCAAAGACAGTTACAGCATTAAGCAAAGGAACTCTTTTTTCAGCTGGAAGCAGACAGTAACTTAGGAAGGACTTGGCAGCCAAACCTCGGGGCAGCTGAAGAGAAGAGAACCTAAACTCTGAAGTAGTGACCTGGTAGCACACCACAGCACCTACTGCATGCGTTTCTCACTGCCCACATAAATCTGCCTCCTCCCTGAGCTCTCACCTTTTCCAGACTGTTGAAACCTCCCTTACCTCGCATCTTCATCAATTCCGCAGTGGGGAAAAAGGCTCTCTCTTTGACCACTCAGCACTCCCTTAAGCTAGAAATGACCTGTATGAAGAAGATAACAGTTATAAAAACCCCTTTGTTTAACAACACTCTTGGTGGGTGGTGCAGGTTAAAACTAATAAATTACATTTCTTCTCTTATATAAAGAAGATTCCTCACAAACTAGAATTTCATTTATTTAAAAACTGTAATAATTGTGTTTTTTTTAAATGTATAAGACATACACACTAACTTATAAAAATAAAGAACAAATCTTAAAGCTGCACTCTTTTACATTTCATGTGAAAAAGGAGGCTGGGTATTTGAAATGGGGTCTCTGGGAGAAGCAGCAAGGCTTAGAAAGGGAAGGGTCAGTGATTTTTGCGTGAGTGACTAAGCCAAAATGCTGAAATAACAGAAGACCATTTGTGTGAAAATTACATTTCTGAAAGCCTAAATATTTATTCACAATTATGCAATTATTTGGTTTTTAGCAAAGTAAAAATGTAGAGGAAAATTATTTATTTAAGTAGATAATGACATCTAGTATTAAGCTAATTCAGACAGTATACACATTAAGCATTTCTACATAAAAGCAGTAAACTAAAGAATAACAGAGGTGATTATTTTTCATAAAATATCAGATAAAAACGTATCCAGAAATACAAAGGTGCAAATTTAGGCAGTGGCCTCCATATATGAGTGCTAGTAACTTCATTTCTTGAACTAAATATAGTCTTTAGTGGTGATTTAAAACATATTTTAATTTATTTCTTCAATGAGGTGAGCTAAATCACTTCTTGAAAGAATTTTGCCTTGGGTTACCTGCACTGTTTCTGTCCATTTTTTTTTCAAATTTGTTGTGTATTATTTGTTCCAGCTAGGAGGTCAATTTAATCCGGAATATTTTAATGTGGTAGTGATCACAAATGTGTAATCAGAAGCCCCGTAAGTAGACCAACCCTACCCTTCTGTGAATGTAGTCAAACTTGTTTTTGCTTTGTGAGACATGGTGTTTTGCTTTCCTATTCTTTCATATCACATTGAACACCCAAGAGTAAATGTTTAGCCCCAACCATCTGGCTCTTCCTGCCTGACAAATATCAGACCACACTTTGTCTTTGATTCTCTGTTAAGGTCAGACATACAGAAGTGCAGCCTGCTTGAGTGTGGTTGGTAGGGTAATAACACAGGTGTAATAATTTATAGTTTTAATTTGAACATTTCACCTAAAATGTCATATGGTGTGCTTGAGTGTGATATTGTTATGCTACAAAATTACATGATTATGATTGTGTAATAAAAAAGGAGCATTATTTGTGCCAGACCTTGTATTTTTTTTAATTTATAGGTACAGTAATTAATATGCCATGTAGATTTTGTCCTAATAATGTAAATTGCAATAATAATTATACTCTATGAGCTTACTTAAAATTATCACTTATATTTATAGTCCTATATTGTATTAGCTCATCTTATAAAATGTATTCAACGACTTCGGAGACAAGGCTATGGGAATCTATGGTGTCTTCTGTGCATGCATGTGTGTGTGTGGTAGCAATAATTTACACTATTAAATTTCAAGTACAGTCTATCTAGATATGATTTCCAGTGCTAAAATCACTCAATTATTTCACAGAAAATTGATTATTAGATTTATGTTATTTTGATTAATTTTCAACAAAGTCATATAGCTTCAGTATCAGAAGATCTTGCCAGTATTTAAGAAAAACAAAATTTCATCAATATCTATACCCTAATTTTGCTCTCCCATCTTTTCTTATTGGATCAAATATTGTTCTCTAAAAATGTTTGCATTTATCTCTACACATTTTAACATATACAAGGGTATGTTGCAAACCCCAGAGGGATCTGACCTGCAGCCATAAATCCATCTGCTCTGACACTAACTGTTGCCATTTAAGCTACTTCTCCATTGCTGCACTCTATGATTGGGACAGGTCTCTAGCCCCCTGAGCTGTGTCATAGCACCACTGTTCTTGATGGACACATCCGCTGGTCAGGCCTGCACTGCAAGGGCATGTGAATACTTCGAGGGGTAAAGCTCTACTTATTTGCTCCAGTAACAATATTATAACTCATGATGTTCGAGGCTTCTCAAGGATAATGGAATGGGAATACTTCTTTTCCTATTCATCATGAAAGGGGGATACTCCTTTCCCAGGTAAAGTTCACTGGTGGTTGTGTGGGTGATTGAGGTAGTATTTCAATAGTAAAGCTGGGCACTGAAACATTGAATTTATTGAATTAGTTATTTCAGTACACACATACAGATATACAACTGTCTTTGCTAGTGTGAACATTCTGGCTCATTTGTTTTTTAATTAATTAATTTATTTATTTTTAGAAAGAGGAGAATGGAAGGAGAGAGGGAGAGAAACGTCAATGTGTAGTTGCCTTTCACGTGCCTCCTACTGAGGACCTGGCCAGCAACCCAAGCCTGTGCTGTGACTGGGAATCAAACCTGCAACCCTTTGGTTTGCAGGCCCACACTCAATCCACTGAGCCACACCAGCCAGGGCAATTCTGGCTTATTTTAGTAGATCAGATGCTCTACGGTACACAAGATCATGACTTCACTTCAGCTTCCATGACATATTGTGTCTACTCAGCATTCCTTGAAGATAAATTGTTTTTCCAGGGACTGTGTCCTAACAGTTTGACCATTTGCTTTCAGATCTATTTCTCACTCTATTTTTACTCTGCTCTGTAATGGGACAGAGAGAGGGGGCAAGATGGCACATGAAGGATTAGGTTTCTCAAGTCCCTTTTTGAGCTGGCTTCCAGCTGTATTCATCCAATAAAAGGCATTGGCAAGAGAATATACGGTAAGCAAATTTATTGTTCATTTTCATCTATTACTTCTTTATCACCATTTTATTACCAAAATGCAAAGTCTTGGGGAACTACCCTAAATGGTTCAATAACTGGTTCTTTTTGTTTGTTTGTTTGTTCATTTTTACATGTTTAAAATTTCATTAGAGGTCATACTCTCTTGTGTACCTCAGGTATCACGGAAAGGAAAATTATTCTCACTTTCCTCAGAGCCCAATTACCTGTTGCATGTTCCATTAGTAGCCTTAACCTCTTTGAAACAAAGAAACAAACAATGCACACAAAGTTTATGTACCCATGATTCTCAAAGACTGTAAATTCCTTAGCATTTAGAGTCTGGCTCTTCTATTTGGAGCTTCTGGCAAAGGTTATCATCAAGGTGTTTTGTGGCATACTTGTCTTTTTCTATTCCAAATTGGGAGGGAAAGAATTTCCCTCTGTATAACAAAAGTACAGATTTGTTGTGTGACTTCCAATGGAGATGGAGAGGAGCCTGCAAACATGTTTAGGTGGTGTTTCTGACGTTCACAGCAAGTGTCAGAGCATCTCCTTCAAGGAACAGCTCCAAATGCCGCTAAACTGCTTATAGGCTTTTATCCCCGCTTAATAATAATACCCAAAGTGTCAGTTTTACCATAGCAACTATTCTGTAAAACAGGAAAGGTGAGTACATCTTATTAAGATCGTTTTCCTGCGGATTGCTGTCCTTTGGGGGAGGCGGAAATATGTGTAGAGAAAATGTGATCATGTTAAAAGGCAAATTTTAAATCGATTATTATAAGGTAAGGACATATTTTTAATAAAAATAAAAACTTGTAGGACAATGCTTGGCTTTTAATTCCACCTCAGTGGAAATCTGTTCACATACAAACCTGGCTTGTTGATTGAGTTGTTTCATTAACTATATGAAATGAGACAAGTGAAACACTTGGGGAAACAGTGAGATTTAGAAGCCAAGTGTAAATTCAAAGAGATGATTTGAAGGTTATGTGGTAAAAGTTCAGTTTCTCCCACTAATTAGGGCTGTTGGGACTATTACAATGTTCAGCTTCTAGGTCAATTAAATTTAGTCGCTTACTTTTTAACCAAATGAAACACTAAAAGTTAATAAAATTTTTAAATACAATTATTTTCCCTTGGAAATCTTTCACCATTTATTATTCCTTTTTTTTTTAATTTTGCATACAGAAAAGCAGATGGTTAAAAATTAAAGGAACTTCAACTATTATACGTGAATATTTAAATTAACATTTTAAGTTCATTTAATAAATTTTGATATATCACTTAAATTCTAACTGTACTTAAATGATTAATATATAATTAAAATGCCTGCCATAAATTCTTTGATTCAAAAAGTCTTCATTAAACAAAAATAGGTTCTAAGAGAACTAAACCCAAAATTGTCTTACCTAATGAATTTATACCCAGAGTAGATACTATAGCAAAATTACTTCACTGATTATGATTATTGAAAATTATTTTGATTCCACTACATGTGTCAATGTTATTTTTATGGACATTGTACATTCCCAATATCTCAGTCACTCTATTTCTTTTATTTAACGCTGTCATTGTATCAGGGAACGGACATGCAGAAAAAGACATAAAAAAGTATAAATATGCAGGTTAACAAATTATGTGAAAGCAAACACCTGCGTAAAAACCTCCTGGTTTAAAATATAAATTTGTCAGAATTCCAGATTTTGCCCACAGTCCTGACACATCTCAACACCATCCCCACCTGATGGAAGAAATCATGACTTGCCTTTTCGGTACTCACTTTCTTTAAGCATCTAAATATACATTCTTATACAATGTAGGTTGGTTTCCCATATTTGAAACTTTATAAAATGGATTCATACAGTATGTAGTTTTTGTGTGTCTGTCTTCTATTCCGCGACACTTATTCAAGTGTTTTGCACTTTTTTTCTCTTGGGTTGACTATCTACAGATGCATAATGACCTGTGGATGCTTTATTAATTCTGTATATAGATTCATTGACCATTATATATATATATATATATATATATATATATATATAACAAATACATTTCCTCACTCTTTAATTTGTATTTTTACTTTATAATATATTTGATACACACAAGACTATACTTTCAGGGATCATTTCTATAGTTCATTATAATATATTCAATACACAGAAATTTGTATTGTATATCAATCTTTTCTTGATATTTAGTGAATTTTATATTTTATTTAAAATGTTCACTTTTAAATATGTTATATATAACATATACTAAATTATATATAATTTTGAAATATATAATCATTCTGGACTTTTGGAAAATATGTTCTGAAAAACATATTTAAATGATTTTTATTGCTTTTATAAAGATAATCAGTAGTCCCAGTATTATTCATTGAAAAGATTATTCATGTTTTATTACTTTATAGTTCTACCATTTTAACAAATTTTGTGTGCACTTATATTTAGGTCTGAATAGGGGTATTCTATTCATTTTTGTCAATCTTTTTTTACTTGATACCTAGAAGAAAATCTCCTCCCATTCTGCATTTCCATATAAATATTTTTTTTAAATTATCAAATCCAAAATATATGGTGATATGAGATTTATTTCAATCTCTAAGCCTATTTAGGAAATAAAACCTTTACAACATCCAGTCTTCCAATCCATGAATTATAATATCTCAATACACTGAAATTGCATTTAACTTCTTTCAATAAAGTTTTATATTTATCTGCAAACTATATCCTATCATGTTTACAATATACATAGACATTTCACTATCTTTATAATTTTTTAAATGAAATGTTGGAAGTTTGTTTCACCCTAATTATTTGTTGACAATGAAAAAATATAATTGATTTTTGCATGTTGATTTTATACCTGCAATTCTAATTGAACTTTATCAGTCTATTTAGTTTTTATGTGTAGATCTTCTTCTTTTTTTTTTTTTTTCCAGTCATCAGATGGAAAAGGGTTCAAGTGCTCTTTCATCACGGCAGTACAGTGATTCCGCAGAATGTCATCATTTGACAGATCTTAGATTTACAATGTGTTAAGTCCCACCATCAGAGAATGAACATAATTTCTTCATGATATTTTGGAATAAATAACATTTCTCCCTGTTTACTGCAAATCCAAAATGTAGAGATGCTTTTCCCATACATGGAAAAGCGTAGCTCTGGGATGGTGTGTGAGCAAGGCTCCGCGAGGAAAAAAAGAAAACTCCCAAGTCATCATGCGCGATCCATGTCCATGGAAAGGAATTCTCTGAAGGGAAATTTGGCTAAGATATTTCTTAAAATTTACTGCCTTGCTGAGTTTTTTACCCCAGAATCAAGGGGCTTATGTTAATGAATGCCTGAGGATCTTTCCTGCCAAAATGTTTACCTTCCTGAATAATCAGCCCGCTTATCTATCCCCTTTTGATGTATCTTTACTACCTAGTTTAGACCCCGGTTCTGTGCATAGTTCATGAATGGCCATTCTAATGCGAATGGATCCTGAAACTTCCAATAAAAGCTGGGCTAAGCTATGCTCAGGGCCTCTCCCACACGATAAGGGAAGGGTCCGTGGCCCTGGATTTCCTCTTCCAAGCATGTCTCTGTGTGAGATTCATTCACGCGTTTGGTCACGGTCACCACGGATTTTGCGGGACGGAATCCGCAGCACCAAAACCTCTAGTATAGTGTTGAATTCTGAATTAAGATAATTTTAACATGCAATTTGCTTAATTTAACAATTGAAACATATGGTGTGCCATGTTTCTTGTAATTTTTTGCAAGTTACATACTGAAAAGTTTAAGGAAGTTACTTTAAATTCATTTTTAAGTCACACTAGATAGTTAATTTGTCTGCTACTTATTTCGTGCATCTATTGTAGTGACTGAATGATGTTTCTCCTTAATTTTACTAGACTTAGCTGGAGTTCTGAAAGTACTCAGTCAGTATATATTTATTTCTTTTTTATATATCAGGGGCTCATTTTGCTAATAACCTGTTTGTAAGTTTTACATTTATGTTCATGTAAAGGTTTTTATTCCCTTTATCTTTAATTTTCTTGTTAGATTTTGTTATGTTGATGCTAGTATCTTGAAACATTTTGGGGGATATTATCACTTGTTTCCTTGGTAGAGTTTGTATAATAATTGAAGTTATTTATTTTTAGATGAAAAAAAGAATGAACAAACCTAGCTGTGGGCTCTGAATTCTTTCATGTGGAAAATATTATAACCGTGGATTCAATTCCTTTGGCTATTCAGATATATTCATGTTATCTGTTTCACTTGTATCAATTTTGCCGTGGGGATCTCGTCCCAGCCGAAACCCGTGGGTGACCATAACCGAATGCGTGTATGAACCTCACACTGAGACACGCGGGGGGAAGGAATCCGGCGGCCACAGGTCTCCACCACCATCCCCTATCTTGGGGAGAAAGACCTCGTGGGTTGCTTAGCCGGGGGGTTTTATTAGAGGCATTAAGCCACATTTACATTGGATTGATTATTCATGGGATTAAGCAGAACAGGGGTAGGATTACTCATAGCAAGGCATTGGATGTAAATTCAGATCTGGTGGCAGACAGGACCAGGTTAAAGTAATATTCAGGGATCAGCAAGCCAGAATTTTTTAAGATACATCCTTGCCAAATTCCTATTAGAGAATTCCCATTCCACAGACATGATCCACACTTGCTCACACAGGAATCACACGGAGCTGTGCTCAAAACGTGTAAATTCTCAGGACTGCGTGTTTACACACATGTGGAAATCACTGCCACACAATTTAATATGTATTAGGGAGTTTTTCTTTAATTTTTAACTAAATTTACAACATTTTGGCATAAAGTTTTTAAATTTTATCATTTTATTATCTATTTGAAATATATATATACCTCACATTTATCATTTCTGACATTTGACTATTTGGATTATTTATTTTGTTGTTCTTTGTCAATCTTTTCAGAGATCCATCAATTTTGTAGGTTTTTTCAAAACACTATATTTAAATAACGGTTAGATAAACTCTAGTGATCATTTATAAAGTGTTTCTACTTATCTACTTACTTTTTTGAAATATTTTACTTTTTAAACTTTGAACTATTGCTTATTTCATAGGTATTCAGCATTTCCTTTTTTCCTAATAGTTGCATTTTAGTGTCTAAATTTTTCTTTAAATGTAATTTTAACACCATCCTAATTTTTATATGCACTATGGTTATCATAACTCAATCACTAATATTTGTAATATGCACTGTTTTATTTACATATAAATTGAATTTAAATCTATTCCTTAATTTTGAACTATAAATTAATATTTTGTTAATTTTCATCCATAATGTTATAGTCCTATCACTAGTTAATACTAATTCCTAATTTCTCCCTTCCATTCTTTGTGTGATTCATCATTTTGTTATTATAAGGTTCTTATACTATACCACAACCAAGCAGGATTTATCCCAGGTACACAAAGCTGGTATAACATTTGAAATTCAATTAATGTAATCCATCATGTCAACAAAATAAAAAAACATTGCATAATAATAGTAGTACAGAAAAAGCATTTGATGAAATACAGCACCTATCATGATGAAAACTCTCTCTCAGCAAAATAGAAATAGAGGCCAATGCTCTCAACTTGTTAAAGATTAGCAACCAGAAAACCTACCATTAACATGATACTTCATGGTGAGACATTGTAAACTTTCCCAGTGAGATTAGGAGCAAGGCAAGTGTGCCCCCCACCACACTCCCTTTCAACATCAAACTAGAAGTTCTTGTTAATGTAATAAGGCAATAAAATTAAATAAAATGTGTATAGATTGTAGAGAATCACATAAAGTCCACAGAGTCTCAAATATTTTGAAATTGCAAAAC